>CAJNDV010012080.1:26466-52971 GCA_905221635.1 Symbiodinium sp. CCMP2456
TATAGGGGCCTTAATAATTAGAATAGGGTTTTAGACGAGTTCCTCACTATAGTTTAAAGTATAATATGCCCCTCCCCAAACCTAGGGGCCTTAATAATTAGAATAGGGTTTTAGGGGTTCCTTATTATAGTTATAGTATAATATACCCCATGACCCTATTCTAGTTATCAAGGCCCCCATATTACTTATAAACAGGAAACCTCCGGACACATAAGGCACCCTCAATATGACACCCGACGCTCCAAAGCAGCAAAGGCGCATGCACTGTAGCAGCCAAAGAGCTTCTTGGCCTCTGTCTTAAAATTTGGGGGTTTAGGATTTAGGGTTTAGGGTAATTTGGGTAATTTGGGGGGTTTCTAGGGCTTCTGATGTTTAGATTTTAAGGTTTATCATTGGGGTTGTTGACAGTTTAGTCGGTACAGCTCCAAGTGTACAAGTAGTGCCGACTTTGGAGTGTGATGTCTATACGTTCCTCAAAGTATGTGCAATCAGTAGTCGCGGCGATCAGGGATATGTTGACTGTTTTCCGAAAGTCTACGTTACATCCGTCCATCAGTCAAAGAGAGCTTGCCGACTCCTTCGGTAATTCGAAGCTGCCGCCATCACCCAGAAAAGTTAGCTCCACATTGAACGGCCCGAAGTCCTGCTAGGGCAGAGTTTCGATCTTCTGACTCATAGCCTAAACCCGATACCCACATCCAAAATCCCAAAGCCCTTCGAAACCCGTCAGCGTCGATAAGGCTAAAGAAGGTTGTGCGAGGCCAAGTTCCGAGAAAGGGTTTCGTAAGCTATAAAGCAAACCATCCAAAATTGGAAACCGGTTTGATTAAGGACTCAATTAGTGCTGCGATTTTCTATGCATTACTCTTAAGGATTGAGGCTATTGGGTTTCCAACTTTTAGGTTTCGACTGAAGGTGTCGAGCAAGAAAAGCTCAGATTTCCCATCAGGCTTAAAGGTGCAGTGTGTAGGGCTGCAGTGGTTCAGAGGTTCAGGGGTTAGGGTTGGGGACTCGTCACGGAAAGGAAGGCTTCAACAGGTAATCGGTGAAAGCCTAATGTAGGGGCCTTAATAATTAGAATAGGGTTCTGGGGGTATATTACACAACAATTATAATAAGGAACCCCCCCAAAATAGTATATAGGTAATCATTTAGGCCCCTACATTAATCGGTGAAAGCCTAACCCCGGTTGTGTTTAGGGGTCTGAGGATCCGGCAAAGTTGCTTGCGCCCAAGACTTTTCAGGGCGAAGGTGTAGTCCTGGCTTTGTTTGGGCGCACTCCGTTCTACAACTTACTATCGATGTTATAGTTTATGGGTTTAAGGTTTAGCGGTCTAGGGGTTGAGGGTTTTAGGGTTTAGGGAGTCTTTTATTTAGAGTGCGCACACAGACATATGTACATATGTTACGCATATCATGGCGATGCCAAACATGGTATATTCGCTCCAAGATGTGCTGCTTGCTGCCGAAACCACATGAGGCAAAGACCGCACCTGCCTCACATGCCTACTTGCATGAAAAACCCTAAACTTTAAACCCTAAACCCTAAAACCCTCTTGACAAGTTGGAAGATCGATTTTCAAATGATCATCGGGCCGCAGGCCTCTTTGAAGACATGTCTGCCAGTGCACGGCTTCGAGTTTAGGGGTTTAGGGTTAAGGGGGTTTGGGGTTAGGGATTGAGGGTTTGGGGCTTGGGGGTTTGGGGCTTGGGGGCAACGGATCTGAGAACAGAGCAGCACATTTGGCGCGCCTGCGGTGTTCGCAGCATACCTCGCACAGTGCCCGGGCAGAAAAGAAGGCTCTTCCAAACTCAATCTCCCTAGACCCTATAGGCCCTAAACCCCAAAACCCCTAAACCCCTAAGCCCTAAACCCCTAAACCCCTAAACCCTAAACCCTAAACCCTAAACTTTAAACGCTAAGCCTTGGACCTCGGGCTCAACCCCTGCATGGCCGCATTCAGGGGACTTAGTGAAAATGAAGAGATCATAGCTTCCTGCAGTGCTCAAAGGATCCAACAAGGATGCATCCGTTGGGGTTTCCGTACCGGAAAAGAATCTGGAGACTCGTAGCAAGATCCCCGCCAAAAATACCCATAAGCTGATACGACAACATACCCCTAAACCCTAAACCCTAAAACCCTACAACCCTAAAGCCCTAAATGTAATCACCTCAGCGTGGCACTTGCCATGGCCCTGAACGACTAATGATTCAGGTCCGTTTTGGAGCCCTGTAAGACCCCAAACCCTGAACCGTAAACCCTGAATAGGGTTTAGGGTTTAGGGTTCACACCCTATACCCTGAGCCCCAAACCCTGAACCCTCAACCCTAAACCCTATACCCGAAACCCTAAACCGAAACCCTAAACCCTATACACGAAACCCTAAAGCCGAAACCCTTAACCGCAGTCGCCGGGCCTTCGGCCTGCATTGCCGCCACGGCCTCGGCAACTTCCTCGGGTCGGGCGCGCCGGTCCTTCAGGCGCAGGTACGGCTTAGGGTTTAGGGCTTGGGGTTTAGGGTTCAGGGTTCAGGGTTTAGGGGTTGGGGTTCAGGGTTTAGGGTTTAGGGTTTGGGGTTTAGGGTTTGGGGTTTAGGGTTTAGGGTTTGGGGTTTGGGGTTTGGGGTTTAAACGGTTTAAGGTGCACTGAAAGGGGCCATAAGACTTATGACAAGGTCTTGAAGGGTAACAAAAGTCTTACGGGGAAAATGGTGGGTTTTGTTTACTGTAAGGTTGCCGCATTACCTTAAGAACCCCAAACCCACTTTTTTGTAGGTTCTTATTATAAACCCTAATATGGGATTTATAGAGACCCTACAAAAAAGTAGGTTTTGGGTTCTTAAGGTAGAGACACTGATGACTAGAACAGGGTTGCAGGGGATCTTTCGAAGGTGTGATCAGGGCCTAAAGCACTTGAATATGCGCTTAAGCTTGCGGGTATGTTCTGCGACATGTGTTTGCATATATATATATATATATATAATATACACACATATGTTTATCTTTCTTTCTTGCTTCCTTCATCAAAGGAGTATGGGGCTATGCTATTCGCAAATGTTCCATACACAATTTTAGGGTGGTTGAGGGGGTGGGGCTGTGGGCCTACAAGACGCACCTCTGCAGCCCTTACCAATGACCCGCCCTTTCTGTCTAACTGACCCTCCTGAAAATCCGTGTTGGGGACGGCAAGCAGGGATCTTCTTAGCTTTGAGAGGTATTGAGGGCTTGATGGTGTCAGCCAGTGATTTGGGGCATCAGTTTCGCAGGGGAACGAAACTGCCCGACAAATGGCTGCTGGTTACTTAATCACTGCTGAGTTTTCTATGCGTTGTCTCTTCATGCTGGCTTGGTGGTCTAGGGTGTAATAGCTGATTGTCGAGTACTTGGACCCTGTGGGGTAGGATTTGGGTGTAGAGTTTGCGAGGGGTTTGGGATTACCTTAAACCCTAGGCTGCTTGCTGGTTCGGGGGGTGCGTTTAGCTTCCAAGCTTGGTTAAAGTTCGTTGACCCTAAACCCTAAAACCTTAAACCCTGTAGTGCAAACTCTCTTGCCTTAACACGAACTGCAGTTGGGGTCATTCTAAGGCCATGTGGACAGGACTGATCGTGTTTTCACTGACCTTCATAAGAAATAGCGTCGAGACGCAATTAGTGCAAGGCCCATGGGTTGGGGTTTAGGGCTCATAAAGTTTACGCCCTGGGGTTAAAGCTCTAAACCCTGAACCCTAAACCACTAAACCCCTAGACCCTGAACCCTAAACCCTAAACCCTAAGACCCTAAACCCTAAACCCTAAGCCCTATACCCTAAACCCTAAACCCTAAACCCTAATCCGTAAACCTCCGCGACTGGAGTATCGGCTTTAGACCTGATGGCTGCTTTTAGGTTTAGGGGGTTTAGGGTTGACGGTTTAGGAATTAGGGTTTAGGTTTAGGGTTTAGGGTTTAGGGTTTAGGGTTTAGGGTTTACGGTTTAGGGTTTAGGTTTAGGAGTGTAAAACTTAGGGCTTAGGGTTTAGGGTTTAGCAGTTGGGGATTTAGGGTTTCGCGGTTTAAAATGTTCTGACCTCGTTGCTATAGTTTGGGTATAGGCTCAGAGATTTGAGATTTTCCTGGAGTGTAAGAAGCCGGCCTACAATGGCTTCCGCACAGAGTCCCTTAAGAAAGGTAGGGATGGGAGTTTAGGCAGGGTTTACGGTGCAGATTTCAGGGAGCCGTCTTAGAGCATCCCGGGTCCTAATCCCTAAACCCTAAACCCAAAAAGGAACTACATAGAACTACTGTTGATGATCTAAATGCTGCATTACCTTGAGAACGCTAAATTATGGCAAATAACGGTACATTCCTTACTATGGGCAATGCAGGATCTCTTTCATCAGCAGTATCATAGAAGCAACCTTGGCCTTAACCGAGGTGTTTTGCTGCACGGACTCAAGCAGTAGTATAGAATAGGGTATTGAGGGCTACTACCGTTTAGTTATAACCAGGAACCCATAGAACAATGCGGAAACCCTGAGAAAAAGGACTCCGACTGATAAGTGGCCCTAAACCCTAAACCCCAAACCCTAGACTCTACTCGATGCCTGGGCAATGGCAAGGTAACGGCGCTGGTGGGCTCTCATCACCTGGGAAGATTCGTTAAGGAATTATAGGGTTTAGGGTTTAGGGTTTTGGGTCCCTGTCACTTTTCTGTTTGGGGGCCTTGCACGAAGGACTCTGTCTTCGGGTCCACTGCTTTCTGGCACTCCCCGCTTTGCTGCTCCCCTGCAAGGAGTGTACCCCAAGCCCCAAACCCCAAACCCTAAACCCTAAACCCGGACCGCAGGCTGCACACCCTAAGCATGGAGGCATGGAAGTTCCTGCAGTCACCCTAACTAACCTGCCTCTGGGAACCCTAAACCCCAAACCGTTAAGCTGCCTCTGGGCTCCATGGAGAACTTGAAGCAGAGTAAAGTTTGACCAATGCGGTCTACCGACGCACACACACTCTACGACATCTTGGGGCAATAACAAAGCCTGGAAGTTGTGTGCAGCCACACGGCTGCACCCCCCCATGCAAGATGCAAGCGGGCCGAAGCTGCAGCAGAAACGCTGAAATCTCTTGCATAAGTCAACCCTAGCCCCCCAGGTACCTACTATATAGGCTACTAGAGCCCCTAGGGCCCTATATAGTAGGTACCGGGGGGGTTAGGGCAAGACATATTGAGAAGTCTTCACAGGAGTTAGCATTGTTTCCCAGATTGAAACCAGAGATCCTAAGGGGTTGACGCAAACTCTTGAACCAGCAGAATCGGGGTGGATTTTGTGTCGCCTTAAACAAAAATTCTGAAACCCCGAAACCCTCAAGACGACGACCCAAACCCTCCACGACATGGGTAGTTTTCTAAATTAGGGTCCCTTTCTGGGGCCCAATATGGTACGGCACCCTTATAAAACGGACCCCCCAAAGGGACCCATTATTTTGAGAACTACCTATCTAGGTCTAGAACCCTTATAGTACCCTGAAAGAAACCCTTATAAATCCCTTTTAAAGGAACCTAAAAGGGACCCTAATTTAGAGAACTACCCACATGCCTCGGCAGGTTGCAAAAGCCGGCTGCCGGCTCATTGCAAGCGGCTTTGGCGTCGGAGCTTCAGAGACGAGCCAGGCTTCACTGTGGTTTAGGGTTTAGGGTTTAGGGTTCTGCGGGTGACTGCTTAGTGTTTATACGCCCAGGCTCCATAGTAGTAACTATTTAGGCTCCTTTGTGAATCCATGCTCTCCTTGATCCGTACATCTTGTTCCGGTTGGCAGGCGGTTGGGCATGATCACTTGTGGTTTCTTTATACTATATTGATAATAAGGAACCCCAAATAATGTAGGTGATTATTAAGCCCCCTGTTTTATCGGCTTAGGGTCCAGAGACTTGGGCGCGGAACTTACTCTGTTTGAGTTCCTGTGCTCCACTAGATGATACGCTGATGCACAGCAGGACCTTTGTGGCACCGTGCAACTCTTGAGCCACGCATGAACAAGCTTCCAAGCCTCTCAGCTTGAGGTATCGAGGGCTTGTGGGTTTTGGGTGTCAGCTCGTCTTCAGGGAGCGAGGAAAATGCCTGTGGATCTGGCATGCTCCTAACGCCCAAAGCCTAAAGCCGAAACTGCCTGCAACCCTAAACCCCATACCCACAAGCCGAGCTGGGCTCCGTTCCACGAAGTGCGTCGGCTTGGCCTGGAATCCGTCCCGTTCCATTCCCCCCCGCCCCATGAACTCCAAAACGACCCAAACTCCGAAACATGCTCTGAATCATTCCCTAAGGGTCCATGTACCCGGATAGCATATGCTTCGTCCTCAATGTAGTCCCTATTTAGGTACTTTCCAGCCTTCAGGATTGTGCTCTTATGGTGAGGCCTTGACTTCGGCTCACTTATCACCCGGGCGTAGATTATAGACCCTACACCTACCACCGAAACCGCACACACGCGAGTCCTAGAGGAGAGCAGCAAGTCGAAAGCCGTTCAGCCCTAAACCGCTCAACCCTGCATTTCGGGGCTGAAAGCTTGTGAGCTTGGAATACTTTGGAGGGTTTGGGGCAGCTATCGTTTAGGGTCTTTCAGATCTGGGATCGAAGAGCATCAGCGTTCAGCCTCGGCTTTCGACATTGAAGCTTCTTTTCTCTAGCGTTTCTTCAAGGTCCCTGAGCCTCAAGGCTTTTGGGTTAGGGTTTAGGGTTTAGGGTTTAGGGTTTAGGGTTTAGGGTTTAGGGTTTAGGGTTTAGGGTTTAGGGTTAGACTTGGGACCATAAGGGCTCTATTAAAGGGTGCTTACTTGGAGCTTCATGGGTAGTTATACGTGGGGTTATAAGTAGGGTAACTGTAGTTAAAACCCATATTAGCGGATTTATAACCCCACTTACAACTACCCATGAACCTCCAAGTGGGGCGTCCTGATAAGCCCTAAACTAAACCCAAAACCCCTAAACCCTAAACCCTAAGCCCTAAGCCCAAAGCCCTAGACCCTAAGCCCTAAGCACTAAACCCTAGACCCTAAACCCTAAACCCTAAACCCTAGACCCTAAACCCTAAACCCTATAAACCCTAAATCCTTAACTACATACTTCCCGAGGCCGGGGCTTGTGCCGGAGCCCGAACTCTGGCAAAGGCGCAGGAGCGATGGCCACCCCTGTAGGGTTTAGGGTTTAGGGTTTAGGGTATTTCAGGGTTTAGGGTTTAGGACGATCCTAGGAGGATTTTTATAGAGTTTAGTGTTTAGGAATTGGGGTTTAGGGCTTAGGAAATATAGAGTTTGGTGTTTAGTAAAAGGGGTTTAGGGCTTAGGAATTGGAACTTGGTGTTTAGGAATTGGGGTTTAGGGCTTAGGAATTGGGGTTTAGTGTTTAGGAATTGGGGTTTAAGGCTTAGGAATTGGAGTTTGGTGCTTAGGAATTGGGGTTTAGGGCTTAGGAATTAGGGTTTAGTGTTTAGGAATTGGGGTTTAGGGCTTAGGAATTAGAGTGTAGGGTCTAGGAATTGGGGTTTAGGGCTTAGGAATTGGAGTTTAAGGTTTAGGAATTGGGGCTTGGGACTTTGGAATTAGATTGTAATTGGGGTTTAGGGTTTAGGAACAAGAGTTTAGGGTTTAGGGAAGATGGGCTTCTCAGTTGCATGTCCTGGGTTGGAATAGGTGAGATTTGCCAGCCTGAGAACACACACCTACACTGCTGAAAAAATCAATATAGGGGCCTTGATGATTAGAATAGGGCTTTGGGGCCCACTATACTATAATCATGCTAAGGAGACCCTACATCATGCACAGAGAGCGAAAGCGAATGAGAGAGAGCGAGCGACAGAGAGGATCATCCCTGCAGACGAATGTATGCGCGCATCGACTTGCCTTTGAACCGGCTAACCGATCCGGTCTGGTGAGCTGGCCTGCTCGTATAATAAGCCGGCAACTTAAGCCAGAGCAGCGAAATCTATGCCATGATATGTTGGCTTCTCTTGCCCTGGCTTTCAGGTACAGCCCAAGACCAGAGCGCGGAACTGGCAGACGCGTCCGAATACATAGGACGATGGTGCCGGGTTCTAGCCGCCGCGTTTGTAGTGATTGTGAGTGTGGTAGTGGTAGGGGTAGGTGGTAGTGGCAGCGGTAGGGTCGTCGTCGAGTCGTCGTCCTCAAACACGAGCCGACTTCTGCATCATCCGATGCCTTGAACTCATCAAATGAAGACAAACACGAAGCTCTTACCTTCCCAAACTCGCCGAGTGCAATTCTAACGTAAGGGCCTTAATCATCAATCAGAGCAGAATAACAGAGTTTTGGGCAATAAGGAACCCAAACGAAGAGTATTGATAAGCCCTGTCATCCCTAAAACCCTATCATCCCTAACACCCTAATCCCGAAACCCTAAATGGGAGTTTCAGAAAATTGGGGTACCTTATTGATAAGTGCTCAGGCCGCGAGCCTCAGCGCGGCGAAGAGACCCACCGAGATGACCATCAGCTGCAGAGATGACCTCGGCAGATGATGCCGGGATGCTCGAGGCAAGCTGCAAGTGAAGAGGGATCTGTTGCTATACCAAATCTAAATAAACACCATTGCTTGTTACCATTATAGTGATTATGATCAAGAGGATGATGGCGAACATGTTTGTCATTGTTCTTGTGCTTCTTATTATCAGCGGTTTCGGGGATCAAGAATCAAACTGTTTGTCAATAACACCACCATAGGCGAAGCTTGAACCCTAAATCCCAAGCCGGCAAAACCTGCTAATCCTGCCCTGCTTTGGGCGTTTCAAGTTCGATGGTTTAAAGTGTAGTGCGCAACTTAAGCTACTATACTTTTATAGTGACCCTGCAAAATCTGAAAAAACCTGGTTTGGCAAATTTGGCCAGACTGCAGTCTGAGGCTTGTAAGTACTTGGAATATGTTAGGGTTTGGGGGTTGGGATAATGTAGATCCCACATTCATCATCTCCCTTAGTTTAAGGACATTGCAGCTCGGATCCTTATTGAAGTCCCATTTCGAAACTAGGGGCTCTTTACCAGAGGTATACGCGGAGCTTCCTGGGCTTGGAGTTTCCACCAGCCCTCGCAAGAAATCACACATCATGCCTGTAAAATGGCCCCGGAACAACAGAAAAAACTGATTATACTTGTGGGTAGATGAAACCGCCATAGAGACGCTTTAAGGGTATAGTATAGTAGGAATAACAACTCGATCGATGAGGCTGTCACACGGATCGTGTTCGTACCGGTCAGATCTCTTTCCGAAGCCAAATCCTGAATCCCATCCCTCAATTTACTAAACCCCGAAACTTAAACCAAAAAACAAAAAAGGAAGCCAGAAACCCTAAACCCTAAAGTGCAGTCGGAGAGCCGTTTCTCCGCACTCCCGGGTCGCATGGCTGCTGTCTTCTTGGGAGACTCCGGCCGATGGTTTTGGACATCGGGCTTCGGTTTAAGTTTCTGAAGTTTTTAGGACTTTGGTTTGGGTTTTAGGGTATGGGTTTTTTGGGTTGCTTTAGGTGTATGAAGGGGGTTTGGCGTTAGGGCTTCCGCAGAGTACGGGATTCGGGTGTTTTGAGTTTCGCCCTTCAGGGGTGTAGGGTGTGGGGTGTAGGGGATGTCAGGAGATTGGGTTGTTTAGGGTTTCGTGTCTAGGTTTTCGATTTAGGGTTAGGGCTTAAGGGTTAAGGGTGAGGTACTGTCCAGAATACTTACGCACATAGAAAACTATGTCTGCTCGCAATATTATATGGCCCTAATACCTCTAACGATGACTGTTCCGTTTTGGCTTGTTTTGGTGGGGTTGGTGGGCGGCGCCCCGACCTCGAAGGTCTGCCTTGAATCGATGAGTGCATACCAATCATGGAAGGCTGCTTGGTTCGAAGTTTAGGGTTTAGGGTTAAGGGTCTAGGATCTAGGGTTTAGGGTTCGAAGATCCACCCCGAAGTGAGCTGGTGAACAGCGCAAAGCAAGGATCGAACCACCCACCAGAAACAACCGAGGCCCTAATACTAAACCCTGTAAACTCTACAAGCCCACTAGCTCAACTCCCAACCCCAATCCCTGAACTTTATAAGCCAAACTAATTACACCCTATATAAACCCTAAGCCCTACAGACTTTTGCATCCAGCCTGCCAGAGCCTCTACTGGGAACCTAACCCTACAACCTAAACCCCAAAACCTTAGTCCTAAAACTTGCGGTTCCGACGTGCTTGAGCCAAGAGGGGATCCGATGCATGGGACTTCTCGGGGTTTTAGGGCTCTTCATGGGATAGATGCGATTACTGCCCCATTCCCTCCACACCAAAACCCCCCAAAACCGCTAAACCCTGAACACCCTAAACCCTAAACCCTAAACCCTAAAAGCCTAAACCCCAAAACCCTAAAACCCTTAAGCCCCTAACCCTGAACATCCTAAACCCCATGGGCTCGGAAGGTTCCCCCGGCAAGCTTCATCAGGCCCCCAACAACTTCTGCATAGATGTTTAGGGTTTAGGGTTTAGGGTTTAGGGTTTAGGGCCCTTCAAAGGTAAATATACATGTATACTACGTAGGTCCTGTAGGCTCATGCTTATGGGTCTAAGGTCCATGGTCCGTCCGAAAGGCCTGGGGTTTCAATACTTTCCGCTTCCGGAGCCTTAGGGTTTAGGGGTTTAGTGGTTTAGGGGTTTGGGGGTTTTGGGGCTTTACCTTTGGCATCAAAATAGCCGTCAAGCCTTTTAATTATAGGGTCTTTGGGCCCCAAAGCCTTACAATATGAGTCCTTTGAGGGTTTAGGGTTTAGGGTTTAGGGTTTAGGGTTTAGGGGTTGAGCCTTGCCCAACAAATCCAACAGATAGGTACGAAGCACGTGCAGGACTAGTAGGAGTAGTATCCATTGTGGTTCCCCTTCTGTACACCACATGTTAGTTTCGACCACACAGCGCACACAAAAAACTTGCAACCCTAAACCCTAAACCCTCAACCGACAAAATGGAACTACAATGGAAACGACAGGTAGACTCCCGAGTAAGTACGACTCGTGAGCCTTGGAGTCTCGAAAAAGACAAAGCGCAACCTTCAAGTGGGCAGTTTTCTATACGAGGGTCCCTTTTTAGGTCCCCGAACTAGTACGGCATCCTTGTCAAGAGAACCCGAAAAGGGACCCTAATTTAGAGAACTATCCACGCACACCGAAGCGCCAAGCCGGAGCATCCCCCGACACCCCGAAACCTCAACTCGAAACCCTCAGCCCTCAAGCGCGAAATCAGATTAGGGTTTAGGGGTTTAGGAGTTTAGGGGTTTAATTAGGGTTTAGGGTTCAGGGTTAAGGGTTTACTGTAAGGTTTAGGATTTAGGAACCTCAAGCCGAAACCCTGAAACCCCAGAAAGCCAAAGCACCAGCCTCCACCCTAATGTAGGGGCCTTAATAATTAGAATAGGGTTTGGGGTTATAGTATACTATAATCATAATAAGGAACCCCCAAAACCCTATTCTAATTATTAAAGCCCCTATAGTAGCCCTTATAGAACCCTTTAAGGAACCCTTTACAGGAACCCCCAAAACCCTACTCTAATTATTAAGGCCCCTATATTAGACCCCTGAATGCCCAGCCTATAATCCCTTGAGCCGCACCTCGCCCGGGACCAGTTGCCGAGCAAGAACGTCATTCAAAGATGTGCCGCTGGGCACCTCCGATTTAGGGTTTAGGGTTTAGGGCTTAGGGGTTTATAGGGTTTGAGGTTTGGAGGTTTGGGGGTTTAGGGTTTGGGGTTTGGGGGTTTAGGGTTCTGAGATAAATCAGGGAGCGCAACACACCTCCCATGCTTTTACTTGTGTACCTGAAGTTTGTTGGTTTGGGGTCTGCCGCTCTGGGTTTTCCGTTGAAGTGTGATGGTGCTTCCAAGGAACTATACTGGTTTTAAAAAGGACTGCCTAGACTAGGTGGTTAGAACCAAGGGAACTGTTGGATGAGTTCTCGTATCCTGAGAGTAACCTTGAAAGTAACGCTGTAGGAAACCGGTGTAGAAACCATATACTTATGCCCTATATACCCTAAACCCTACTGGTACTTGTACCATTATATCTTATAGAGTAAGCCTTAAACAACCCCCGAGGAAAACGTTTACCGAACACTTACCAGTAACTCTCTTTAAACAAGCCTCTCCTTATCGTATACACCCTTGCAGGAACCCCTTATATAAAGATCTTGACAACAAAAATGCTTTTGGAGTTTCTTAAGATCACGATTGCCTCCGGCAACTTCCAAGTGTGCGTCGCGAACAACCGGACTCTCCTGGGCACATGCAGTGACAAAGAAAGAGGGTTTGGGGTTTAGGGAAGGGGGTTTAGAGGTTTGGGGTTTCGGGGGAAATAGAGTGACAAAGTGGGTTTAGAGGTTTGGGGTTTCGGGTTTAGGCCTCGGGGCTGAAGGTTTAGCGCTTATGGTTTAGGGTGTGTTGAGAACTTTGTGTTTGGGGGTTTTGGATCACGGCAAGGTGTAAGGTTCATGTAGGGTTTAGGGTGTATGATTTCTTCAAGGTTTGAGGCTTCAAATCTTTTTCTTACTAGTGAAGCAGCTACCAACGCTGAAGCCATTAATCCTCCTGCCCACGCCACGGAGACTCTGCCCACAAGGGTACCTTCAAGCAGAAGCTTTTCCATGTCTTGCCACACAGTGTCGGGACGATGTTGAGGACACGGGACACCATGGCAGCCATCTGGAAAGCTCTGCCCTGTTTTGCCTTACCCTCGTTGGTGACTCCTTAAGGCAGCATCATAAGAAACACAATGTTGCTTGTCACTCCTCCAGAAGCACAACATGGACTGCATGTCTGGCTGCACTGAAGGTATCATTTCGTCGGAGTGAGGTTTATCTGCCGTTCAAACATGCGGGCAACTTGCGTTTCTAATGTCTGTATAGTCTGTACAGATTGTTACGCTATCAGGAGCCTCAGGGATTGTCAGTAGCATCCAGCCCATCGGGAAACGTTGCTCCGCCGGGCAGTGAAACTTGAACCGATATCTGTCAGATGGGCCCAGACACGTCGTTTATGGCTTAGGGTTTAGGGCTTTTGAGCCCAAAGCAACCTAAACACAACACGACAACAATCCCTAAACCCTGAACCTGTTGTTCTTAGTTGATTGACCAGGCGTCGAAGCACGTGTCCTTACATCGTTCGTGCGTAGAGATGTGCATCCATGGCTGTACGAGCGTCGCAACAAGATCGATGTCATAAACCGTACAAGCCCGGAATGCTGATTATTGCTATTGAATGGTTACGGCTTTTCTCGTTGCTGCCACCTACAAGCTGCTGCCTGCGGACCTCTGACTCCTGCAAGAAGCATCTGAAGCATGCTGCATGAAGCTTGGCTCTGCCTTAACCAAGACTATCTTAAACTCAAACATGTAGGAGCCTAAAGTTTCAGTCGTCTGCCTACTAATTCTGTAGTGCGTGATTCGCGCGCATTGCGAAAGTTGGTTTTGCCTTCGCCGTATGTGAATCTCTTGAAACAAGTGCCACAGTTGATGGCGTGGAGCCGTACAGCCGCACAGCTGTCTGCTCCTTACAGCCTCCTGAACTTCGCACAGGATGCAATGCAAACTCAATTACCCGAGAGGGTGCAGCTGCCTGTAATTTATTTGCACGCATCATAATGTACATGTCTACATGTATGTATGTATGTGTGTATGCATGTTAGTAAGCAAGAAAAGTAAGCAATGTAAGCATGTATGCATGCAGACATGCATGCAAGGTGTATGTAGGTATGCTTGCGTGTAGATGGGTGTATGTATGGCAGCCTTCATAACGCAAAGCTTGCACCTGGCAGCTGCTGCACGATAGGCTTTCGGACATCGAAACATGTCGAGACCTGTACTTTAGGGGCCTTTATTTGGGGAGGGAGAGGGGGTATCTTATAGTGTACAGTAGATACGTGGCCTATAAGGGGATACTATTAGTAAACATTCTGGACCCTATAGTACAGCTGAGTGTACCGCACTCTCTGCCGCCTGGTTGGCCACCCACACATGACAAACAAAATTAGCATGAAAATAAACCTGCAAGCATGAACTTGTACACAGTAGTACTGAAAGCGTAAAGGGTGTTGTAGGGATGCTCACTTTGTCTACGCTTGCGGGTGCACTGAGATGTCTTGACATGCCAACCCGCAGGCATCCGCGATTGCAGCGGCTAGTGTTTCTTCGTGTTTGAAACGTGGCCTGCCGTGACTCTTTGTTCAACGGCAAGGTCACACTGCTTTCGTCTGCTATAGTGCCGGCCCATGTGCACAAAATACATGCCTCAATAGGCCATGATTAACCGATGCTTGTTGTCTAGTTGTGAACAAGAAATCCCCAACTCCACACCGCGACTCACAGTTTGCACATGCATAGGCCCGGGTGAAAGTTGCTCTTCAAGAAACTTCTATACGCTTGAATGACACTGCTTCAAGCGCCAGATTCCCTTGCCATCAAAGGGCGGGGTGTCCAGCGCGCATGTGGCTCCGATCGGGCATGAGCCTCCGAAGTGTGTGCTTCTTTTGTGCACGACCTCGGCCAAAGTTTGGAGTTTCAGGTGGGCCCTGGGCTCAGGGCTACACAGGACATGTATGCGGTGTTTATTATAAGTCTAGGACTGCCCGGAATGCTCTTGCATTTACTTTCCGGCTTATATAAATATATACACATAGAATTAGACTTCGTGGCTTGTGGAGATTGCGGTCTTGATTGCTGATGGGCACAATTGGTGTGTTGTCCTCTGCCTGCTTTGTGTTGTTGAGGCCGCAGGAAGTACCAAACTAAAGAGCTAACGACAGCTTCCACCCGGAATTCCAAACGCGAGAGCTTCCAGCCGACAACCGAAAATTGTAGAAAGGCTACAGCTAACTTAAGTACCCGAGCTCTGAGAACTCTTGAGCCGAGTCCCTGGAAGCTGACTCGCCTTGCAGAGCCCGAACCCTCTTCCAAAGCCGAATAACCGTCGAACATCATCTAAGGGAGGGGCTGTGGGGCCACATCGGTAAGACGCCATGTTTTAGGACACAGGCCGGGAGAACAGCTATCAACCAGGGCAGGATGCTGGTGCCATGTCAAAAGGGACGCCCTGCGATACCTCTCATCCCTAAGGCTCCATGTACCCATATAGTAGATACTTAGGCCTTAAAGTACCTATATAGGGACGCCTTTAAGGCCTAAGTATCTACTATAAAGGTACATGGAGCCTTTGGGCATGGTCTGGGGGCCTCGCTCATCCGTGGCAGCTGGATACGGCACCGCAGGTCGAATCCTCAGCAATCCATCGCCCCGGCCCCTGTTTCGGAAAAATTCTGGGGCTCTAAATGCACGGTCCTTTCGTTTAGAGAGGTGCCCAGAGCTTGCCACGCAAGCGCACAAGCGAGAATTTGGAGGTTACTCGGGGGGCTTGGAATCCTGGGAAGGCTTTAGGAGAGTAGACCGATCGAGGCAGGGCAGTCGCTGCGAGTGAGATCATAACAACCTCCAGGCACAAGCCGGATTCTGGGTCGCCCGGCACGGGGTTGGACTCGAAAACAATCCTGAGTGCGAGCCATGAAGCGTCAAAAGATAGAACACAATAAGCAGTATACTTCGTGGGAAGGGAGGATGTCGAGTTTAGTTCACAGCCTTGCCATGTCATGTGCAACGAAATGCGGGCGACAGACTTTCACAGGGGCTTGCAGGGCTTGTGGTCTCGACGCTGAGGCTAGGTGAGGAACCGAAGACCCGCTTTGAGCTAGCCGTGGCGGTCCGTTTTCGTTCGGTTTGGTAAGCTTAAACACAACATGCTTAAAAGGCGGGGTTACTTCCAACATGTTGAAGCACAACAGCTGCTACATCAATCACATGCTGCGAGTGCACTATGACATAACAGCCCCGCCCCACCCCTGCCACTTGCACGCGATGAAAAAACGGGGCCCCCGGCTCATCGCAGCGCGAGTTTCTTGGCCTCGCCCTTCTCTTTGGAATGGCACGCCTTGGGCTCGTGATCCATGTGAGGCCCGGCTTGAGAGTGCTAGGGGTTGAGGGTTTGGCAGAGGTTCCACATATTTTGGCTTCTAGATTTTCGAGGGTTTCGTCATGCCCTCTGTAATCACGGGGTCAAAAAGGGACTATGCAGCATGGGCAAACTATTATAGAAACCTTGCATGACCCCATATTATGTAGGGTTTAGGGTTTAGGGTTTAGGGTATGAACCCTTATGGGTGCCTCATGCCCGCAGCCGGCACGGAACTTCGAATAGCTTAGTGCGTGGCTTCGGGCTCGAAACACGGGATCTAATGCTAAAAGGGCACCTTAAACTTAGTTAAGCTTAAATGAGAGAACTGGAATATCCAGCGCAAGCTTCAGCACGATCAAACTCCAAGCCCTAAGCTGATAGTTTGGGGAGGCAAGGCATGGGTAGGCACCGATCAGACAACAGGGGCAAAGCATCGCACAAACCCTGCTACACCCTTTCATGAGTTTCCTGTCAACGAACCTGGAGTTCGGAAGTTGACACTGAAGGTGAACTTTAAGGGTGCAGGGTTTAGGGATGAGGGTTCACAGATTGTCTAACCCCACCTGCACTCCCCACCCTCGCCCCCAAGGAGGTGAAGGGCTACCAGAGTACGGCGCCTCACATGGCTTCATTTAGACACGCGGTCAGGGCCTCCCGCAAGGGACCAAACATGTGGCTTACGCGGACGTGTTGGGATCGTGTCCTGTCGAGATGAGCAAAAAGGCAGCTCCACGGCTCCCTGTAACCTTACCCCCCGAAAGGTACCCCGCGTTTAGTTGGCTTCGGCAGGGTCCCCGGCCCCACGCCCTCACCTGTGCCAAGCCTGGGCAGCGACAAGAAAGAGTCGCGGTCTATTCTGGGGTTGAGGGCCTTTTCCATGTTTGCTTGGAGGTTCATGGGTAGTTATAAGTAGGTATATAAGTCCCTTAATATGGGTTATGACTATAGATACCCTGATTATAACCCCACTTATAACTACCCATGAACCTCCAAGTGGTGAGGCTGTCGGATGCGATATGTTAATTTTGAGGGTTTTGGGCTTGAGGTTCTGTCGCTCACGCCTTACAAGTCGATGGGTCATGCACCCCATATCATGGCTTCAAGGTTTCTTGATGCAATTGGCCCTCTTGCCCCAACATCGCCCTGAAACCTGGCCAATGTAGTCTTTGGGCCAGGCCCTGAACCAAGACCAAACTGATGGTCAGAAGCCAAGTAACTGAAACGTCTGTATTCAGGATAGTTCCCGCAGTCTACATCGAAGAAGGCTCTGCTTTTCTACAAGCTCGCTTAAGAACTGGCAGACCGCCCAACCAACGTTGGGGTTGGATAACTATCGGCATGCTTGGGTCACTTGGGTCCCCGCTCCACGTCGGGCCTGGCAGGAGCGTTTTCCAGTATATATGATTCTTACAAGCATGAAGCCAGCTCACCCATCAAACTGATGCAACCGACCTCCCATCGGGACCTTCGACCAGGAACACCGAGCGTGCCGCACAAGCTTACACCATTGACATCCGATTCAAGTCAGACGGGACCTCACCTAGAAGTCCAACGTCACGATAAACTTCGAAAGCCGCAAGCATGTAGCAGCAAGCTTTCTGAGTCTCAAATGTTCCAGGGAGGTAACTCTATATAGCCAAGTAGCTTGACATCAAACAGCTCGGCTCCAAACCGTGCAGTACTGCATTCTCGGATGTTATAACTGGTTGGAATTAAATATACAGTGCAGTATAGTACGTCGAAACGTCTAATGTAGGGGCCTAAATGCTTAGAACAGGATTTTGGGGTTCTTCATACTATAACTATAATAAGGAGCCCCCAAAATAAAATAGGCAATTATTCAGCAGCATCCTTTGAGAGAAGTCTAATGTCTGCAGAGAAATAAAAAGATCGGAAGAATCGGGCGTGTCGGAATGCGAGTTTTACGGTTCAGATGTTCTTGCAACGAAGTTTCCTGTAGTAAGCCCTACACAGCCGACTTCCTAACTCGAAAAGAAACCCTCCACCCTGAACCCTGACTTGTTAAAGACGCACAAGGACCATAAACCCTACCTTAACCCCAAATAGCCTACCTTTTTGAGGGCTCATATAAAGAAATCATGATAAGGAACCCTAAAAAGGTAGGTTCTTTAGGGTCCAGGTAAACGCTAAACCCTGAGGGCCGGGCTCCACAAACGGAGAAGTCCCGGCGGAATTCGCCGGAATGGGCTTTGCCTGAGTTTAGGGTTTAGGGTTTAGGGTTTAGGGTTTAGGGTTTAGGGCTGAAGAGTGTCTCCCAAGACCGGGTGATGGGACTTCCTAGAGCCTCGAGCTCCAATTAGCTAACTATATAAGCCCTACGCCCCCCACACCCTAAATCCTAAACCCCCAAAACCCGGCTACTGGGTTACATTTCACACGGTTGGTAACCTATTGTTTAAGTAAATGGAGCCCTATAGGGGGATGTCGAGGGCAGAATAAGGCGGGTGTGGGATTTACGGGCTCTCTGACCTTTACGAGCTTCCGGGAAGCACTGAGCTCGGAGTTGGGAAGCTGGAGTTCATAAAGCGGCCTCACAGGACACAAGAAGCTTCGACTTCTTGTCGTGGGTGTCGGTGTTGAAAAACACAGTGGTATACTCTCGTTTCGGGGGTGTGGGACTCAGACTTTCGTGCGCAGGCTGGGCATAGGATAGAGCAGACGCCCAGGACTGGCACATCGAAAGGCAAAGCACCCGGAAGCAGAACATGGACACAGAACAACATAACAGCTTAACACTCTGGGGCATATGAACTCATGAACCTGAGCTGAAGGAACTAGAAAGCATGCTTGATTCCTTGAAACACATTAACGCTTTCTCGTTCTACCTGCATCGCTCGTTAACGAAGAAGGTAGTCTCGGACCAAGTACGGCTCGTGGCTGAAAGCGCATTCACTACAACACTGCACCGATTCCAAGCCCAGGTGCGCAGACATGATGTGCCTTACGCTTTATACATTATAAGTTCCACGACTCAAGGCATAACTGAGGCTTCGGGCACGTGCACCGCAGCAGAACATCTGGCAGCGATCATTACTTGGAGGTTCATGGGTAGTTATAAGCGGGGTTATAATTATAGGGTAACTATAGTTATAGCCCATAAAAAGGACTTATAACCCTACTTATAACTGCATATATGGCGAATTACCAAACTCAGGCGTGCTGAAGGATGTCGGATGACTTGCATGGTGAGACACCCACACTCGAAGCTGCAGCGCGGTGATGCTCTGGGACTTCGCACAAACACAAGGCAGATATTCACGTCTATGCATGTGATCTCATAACAAGAGAACACTAAGATATGTGCCAAGATAACTAATTTTTGCACACATTCACATGTCTCTCTCTCTCTGTATATTTATTTATACACCTTTTCATATTTACAGACACAGACAAAGATGCATGTGCACCGCCAGACGACACTCTCTGGTGCTATCCCAGAGGGATCGCCTGTCTCGAAAGGCACTCGGCAAACACACAGAGCCAACCACCAGCCTCCGCTAACTGCGCCCAAAACGAAGAGGAGTCCATGGTGAGTGCTCCGGATGGCTTCTGCTCCACGAAACCGGATTTCAATCACAGCCTCTAGGTCATGCCCATGGTGTCCAAGTGGTGCCGAGCCCTGCCTGCAGAGGACTGACAGCTTCCCATTTGGATGCACATTGCTGACGTGTTCCGCGCACCTAGTTTCCATGCACTAAAGCTCTTCCTCAGCCCGGCATCGAGCCATCACAAAGGCCGCTTCTGCGTGTCGATGAACCAATGTCTGGACTTGGCGATCAAAGACTTTCTGGGCTTGAGGCAGAGGAGACCTATGACTTTTGTGTTCAAGTAGTGGAGGTGGTATCGCTCTCATGCTTAACCTGAGCTTTACTCACACAACCTTGTTCATCGAATGACCAGGGTTGGGGGCTACTGCGAACTTCCTACTTCAGACCTCCGAATCCTGCGCGAAACAGGTCAAGCTCAAGGCCCGAAGTTTGAGACTACGGCGTGCCACTTATGTACCTGCCTTGCAAATGGTAAAAGGTCTTGAACCTCAAACCCTATAGTCATGAACACCCTGAAGCCTAAATCGTCTGCCTTCTTGTTTCTGAACTGCGTGTTCGCGGCAGCTTGCGAAGGTTGGCTTTGCCTTCCCTGCTGTTTGTCGGTCTCTTGAAACAAGCGCCCCGGATGGTGGCACCAAGCTATCTGCCCTTTTTTGCAGACTGCTAGACTTCGCACAGGATGCAATGCGGACTCACTGTTCCTCAATGTTGCAACTTCCAGTATGGCATGTGTAGAGAGAGAGAGAGAAGCTTCATCCACTGCTCCTGTGCCTTGCAGTTGCTGTTTGTGGAAGGCACATACTTCCTGCACAATCCGCATCCTCTGCCAGTGAGCTTTTGGGCACGTCATCTGAGAGCCAGACACCTCGTGGCTGCCAAGGATGCCTGCCAAATAACACGAGCAAACTAGACGCCCATGCAAAGATGAACTCCAAGACAGCTTAGTATGTTCGGGGTTTGAACTTCTCAACCTCTTCTACACCTGGTGCGTCAAGATGGCAACCTCGATGCGCCCATATTGAAAGCCGTTCGTTGCCTAGTGGCCTCTTCGTAGCTCGCTCTGGGATGCTGGGAGGACATTGAGAACCTCATAGCTTGTATTAGCGGCGGCTGCCTCTGTATTTTGAGTATATCATAAGTTGTTTGCTTAGATTAAGCCATCAGGTATGAACAGCAATGATGCTTGCCTCAATTCATGCGGCCACGCGGAATACAACTGAATGGCAATGCTACCATACTCCCCACAAACCTCGAACTCCTCTGTGCCTCAACACCACATTCTGTCTGCACCTTGATCCCACGATAGAGCCTTACTTGCAGGATCATGGGACTTAGTAAGTAAGGTTATAAGTCCCTTAATTGGGGTTATAAGTTATAAGTATAGTTACCCTAATTATAACCCTACTTACTAAGTCCCATGATCCTTTAAGTACACCCAAACCCTGATGGAAGACTTACAACGAAATCATCAAATAACACTCGTAACAAGTCTTACTCCTGCCCTAGTCCTGCCCTCTCAAGCACCCTGTGTACTAGGCCCGGCAGCGGCTTAGGTTTAGCGTCAAAGCATGAAGTTGCCAGGCTGAGGCTTCCAAACCCAGAGATCCTGTGTACTTATATAGTAGACTGTAAAGGTTTCTATGAAGTATCACCCTTTTGGGAAAGTCCTTCGACTGCTTGGAGCCTCAGGACACTGTCCCTAAACCCACTGTCACAACCACGAAGCCTGAAAGCAAACACGGCACCGCTCTCAAAGCTTTAGGCCAAAGGTCCGCAGTAGATCTCGTAAACCCCATAGACCACACCAAATCACCAAAAGGCCCCAGAATGCCCCAGATGGCCGCTGTAACGCAAGGAAGCCCTGCAAAATCCCTACGAAAGCTCATGGAACCCCAACTAAACCTTGTAAACAGATGTCATACCCCCCTATAACTAACATATCAAGGATCCACTCCCTGATAAACCCACGTAGACATGTACCAAAACACGCTGTCAGACAACGATCAAATGCCCTACACCCTCCCGCGTAGATTCCGAATAAACATCGGTCAAACCAACCTATAAACACCCAACCCTAAACCCTAAACCCTAAACCCATGCTCACCACGTTTAGCCTCAAAGCTGCTCGACTCGTGGACCCTGCGCTGGCCGTATCAAAAGCGTGGATGTGGTGTTGAGGGGTTAGGGTTGAGGTTTAGGCTTTATGAGGGTTTATAGAACTCGTGTAGGGTTTGGGTCCCTGAGTTCTGGCCGAAAAGATTGCACAAGTTCTATACATGTAGCTTTTAAACTTAAGCATTGTAGGCTTACCAAAACTCTAAGCTTCTGTAAGTCCTCTGAGGCCGCCAGGGGTTATCTCTAAAACCCAAGTAGATCTTCAACCCGTCAAACCAAGAGCCCTGGATCCCAAAGCCCTGAACTTCTGGGTTTAGGGGTGTAGGGTTTAGGGTTAGGGTTTAGGGTTTAGGGTTTAGAGTTTTAGGGTTTAGGGGTGAGGGTCTCGGTCTAAGCTTTAGGGTTTAGGGTCCCTCAAAACTCTAAAGACCCGAACACTGATACGATCCCGGCCGGAGTATTTCGATTACTTCTTTTGCGTTCTGAGGTGCTTTTGCTATGATTACTATCATGACTACTAGTGTTAAACTCATGCTCTTACCATTGTTATTATTTAGCCACTTCCCCCTAATATTAAACGGGGGGATCCCCAATAACAACTCGAAACGTGCTTTTTGTTCATCAGTCGGGTGAGTTTTGGTGACGGCACCCCTGACGCGCCCTGCGTTTCAGCCACTTGTTACTTTCAATTGTTTTTGTTTTCTATTTGGGCGGGTGGGGAAAGGGGGAAAATGTTATATTCATATTGCGTCCATGCCCAAGACACTGGTATCAACAGCGCTTTTGCCTCTTTGTACAACATACTGCGCAAGGATGTGGAAGAAGACACGTTGTCACACATGCCTGTGGCGACCATGCAACGCTGGTATTTACAGCGCTCTTGCCCTTTTGTTACAACATGCTGTGCAACGATGTGGAACAAGACACGTTGTCACTAGCATCCATGCATGTGGCAACCATGCCCAGAACGCTGGTATTTACAACACTTTTGCGTTTTTGTACAACATACTGTGCAAGGATGCGGAACAAGACACGTTGTCACAAGCATCCATGCATGTGGCAACCATGCCCCGAACGCTGGTATTTACAACGCTTTTGCGTTGTTGTACAACATACTGCGCAAGGATGCGGAACAAGACACGTTGTCACAAGCATATATAAGCCTTGGCCGGGTTCTGCATGAAATGTAAGGTTTGACAAAGTTTCGCTCGGAGTCTGCGCCAAAACACTGCCGCCGCCTAGGTTTAGCACTGCAAACCTCTTAAGACTTGGGATGTGTCAAGGATTTGTGCCCTTCTGCCTGCTCTTGCTCTTACCAGGGTCCACGTACAAAAATACTATATACATTTGGGCCCAAAGTACCTAAATAGGGACTACATTAAAGCCAAAGTCAATGCTATTTGGGCACATGGACCCGTAGGGTTACATCCCCCTAACTCTGAATAGGTTTCAGAAGGAAAGGATGATGTCAGAGGAGTCTCCCGGAACGTGGTTTCGCTTCATTAGTAGAGGGGTCTGTTTAATCAATGCTGGAATTGATTTCTGCTATTACTATTGTTGTTTTCATTATTATTACTCTTAGTATTGTTTTTCTCGTTATTGCTATCTCGCTCTTGCATTAGACAAATAAAATATCATATATATATATATATACTAAACCCTAAACCCTAAACCCTAAACCCTAAACCCTAAACCCTAAAATTATATAGTTACACGCAATTTTTGACTTAGATACAAGCGCTTTCAGCAGACTGCCCTCAGGCCTCGCCGATCACCGGAGCTGTTGGCCGCATCTATCAGAGGGCTGTTCCGAATTACTGTCCGGTGCTTAGGGTTTAGGGTTTAGGGTTTAGGGTTTAGGGTTTAGGGTTTAGGGGCTGTTCCGAATTACTGTCCGGTGCTTAGTAGGGAATGGGGGAATGGGTTATAGGGGCTACTATAAGGGACCTTAAGGGACTATCATTGGGATCCATTCCCCCATTCCCTACTAAGCACCAGACAGATCAGGCTTCCTTCCGTGGTGCTAGGGTTTAGGGTTCCCTAAACCCTAAACCCTAAACCCCTAAACCTTAAACTCTATGTAAAACCCTGCTTCCTCCATTGTGTTAGGGTGTAGGGTTTGGGGTTCAGAGGTTTAGGAGCTTAAGGGGCTTCCTTCGTTGTGCTAATCTAGGTTGGCCTTAACCTTCTGGAAACCTATTTGCCAATACAGCAAATAGAGCACGTGTCCAGCACGAACTTCTGTAGTCGTTCATGGTTCGTCCGGGGTTGTGCCGTGTTCATTCTGTGGCCCTGGTATGTCTTTTTCGGGTTTAGGTTTTAAGGCTCTTACAGGTTTATAATGGGCTTACGAGTGCTTGCGGACCCGGGGCTTCAGAGCGCAGGAGTCTGGGGATAGAGCTGCAAGTGTTCCAGTTTCACCAGTTTCAAATTACCCTGATTCCAGGCATTAAGACCCCTCGAGCTATATTACCTTGAACACGTCCTGAACTCAGGGTTCAAGCATGCCTGAAACGGAAACCTCCGTTGGGAAGGATCCGAACTTGGGCTCGGGGCGGCTTTTAGTTCCACTCCTCGAATCATCTCCGGGTAAAACAGCGGCGATATACTAGGGTTTCAGGGTTTAGGGGTTTAGGGCTTAGGGTGGTAATGCAAACCTGTTAGCGCTACGCCCCGCTATCTTACCAGGCTTCCTAGCCACACTCATCTTCAATATCGAGGCCTCGAAACACAGGTGGAGCATCTCCAACCGTCTTTTATGGTTGGGAGGTTCCTAGTGACAACACAATCTAAACCACATCCCCCTAACCTAAACCCTAAACCCTACACGTCACACTTACCCCTCAACATCTGCACAATCTCGGACTGAAGGCTTCCCTACTCCCCCAAAGGCCCCACAGACAAAATGCTACCGAAAAGGGCTCTGCCTTGGGCGGTGGCGTGGTCCCTTCTGCGATGCCATCGCTGCCGGAGATCCCTGGTACCAAGCTTCGGGTTGAGGGTATAAAAAAGGGGGCCTAAAGAATTACCAATACTCTTTGTTTTGAGGAGTTCCTTATTATAGTTGTAGTATATTATACCCCGAAACCTTATTCTAATTATTAGGGGGCCTTTATTTAAGGGGTTTTGGGTTTACCCGCCAGCGGGTTGCGTTGGGGCCGTTAGGGGATTAAGGTTTAGGGCTCAGGGTTTAGGTTTCTGTTTGTTTCCGATTGTGACGGCAACGCATCTCACAAAACGGTCTCAAGATTCTACCACCGATGCAGGCTTGCCCTGGTTCCGACTATAACCGCCCTTGAAGCAAAACAGGTCATGAACACCTTGAAGACAAATAGAACACCTGAACCAACCTTGAGCCCTGCACCTCATATTATTCAGGACATCTCGATCCCCGAAGCCTTGGGCGCTACATTTGTGCTATGCGACAACTCATGACTTATGTACTGCTGGGTTTGTTTCCTGCAAAGTCAAGGCTGATGCCGACTGTGAAGCCTATATGTACTACTACCCGTACTCCCCTACTACGTTCCTCATCCTCCTGCCACTATAATAACATGACTACGACTACGGCGACGGCGATGACGACCATTGCTCTCAAATCTGTCACAGGACCAAAAACCACAAACGAAAAACAAACAAACACACCCTGCAAAGCATCAATTCTAATGGTCTAGACCATAGGCTCTGACCAACCCTGATGTCGGGGCCTGAATCATGGCAATTATTTTGGCTTCTATAATAAACCCTAAACCCTAAACTCGAACCCCCGAAAGCCCCTAAACCGCTAACATCCTAAACCCTAAACCCTAAACCCAAACCCCCCAAAGCCCCAAAGCCCCTAAACCCTAAACCCCTAAACCCCTAAACCCTTAAACCCCTAAACCCCTAAACCTTAAACCCTAAGCCGGCCCTAAACTCTACACCCTAAACCCTAAAACCCTAAACCCCTAAACCCCTAAACCCTAAACCCTAAACCCTAAACCCTAAACCCAAACCCTGAACCCTAAAAACCCTAGAAACCCTATAAACCCTTAAACCCCTAAAACCCTAAACCCTAAACCCTAAACCGGCCCTAAACCCTAAACCCTAAACCCTAAACCCTAAACCCTGAACCCGAAGCCCCTGAATCCTTTAAGGGGTCTCCCTAAATCCCTATAGGACGAAGGCGGAGCGGCCTGGCAGCTGCACTTGGGCTGCCGCCTCAGTCCTCGGCACGGATCCATCTTTAGGGGTTTAGGGTTTAGGGTTTAGGTAGTATGAGGGTGACCCCTTAAAGGGTTTAGGGTTTAGGGTTTAGGTAGTATGAGGGAGACCCCTTAAAGGGTTCAGGGATTTAGGGTGTCTTGAAGTGCAGATACTCTTTAAGTGGTTTAGGGGTTTTAGGGTTTCTTTTTAAGTCGGATGTAGGTCTGTTTAAGTTTAGGGGTTAGACGGGTTTGGGGGGTTTTAGGCGTTTGGGGGTTTTGGGTTTGGGGTTTAGGGTTTAGGGCTTAGGGTTTAGGGTTAGGGGTTTAGGGGCTTTAGGACCGGGAGGCTTCGGATGTCGGTATTTTTGGATTTAGGGGTTTGGGGGTTTAGGGTTTAGGGGTTTAGGGTTTAGGGGCTTTAGGGTTTTGGGCGTTTAGGGCTTTAGGGGTTCAGGTCCATGAATACGTTTAGGGGTTTAGGGGTTTAGGGTTCATTATAGAATGGTTCAGGGTTTAGGGGTTCAGGGGGTTTAGGGTTTAGGGGCTTAGGGGGTTTAGGGTTTAGGGGTTTAGGGGTTTAGGGGGTTAGGGGTTAAGGGGTTTTAGGGTTAAGGGGTTTTAGGGTTTAGGGGTTTAGGGGTTTTGGGGT
>CAJNDV010012080.1:53071-70492 GCA_905221635.1 Symbiodinium sp. CCMP2456
GGGTTTAGGGTTTAGGGGTTGAGGTTTAGGGTTTTGGGTTTAGGGTTTAGGGTTTGGGGTTTAGGGTTTGGGGTTCACGTAAGCCCTACAACTGTTAACCGAACGCCTAAAGCAACGACCTATGCTACTTGTGCTCCAGGTATACTCCTACATGAAGGGGTATTGGGCTCTGATGCGATATAAGCTTTAACGTGACTACAGTAAGGATCCCTTATGCAGAGGCTCCATAAAAAAAACAAGTATATATATATATATATATATACACACACAAGCCTTATGGAGTCAATTAGGTCCCAAAAGACCGTCCTTCTGAAGGTCTAGTGACGAAATTCCGCAATGGTAGCATCTGTGGACCCTCCGGGTCAAGGAATAGTAGGAACCATGTTTGCCCCTAAATTATCCGCTCAGGGGACGGGTACTAGAAGATCGGGGCGGCTTCCCAGAGACCGATATCGGTACAGAGTTTAGGGCTTGGGGTTCAGAGAACCACGGATCACACACTAAATTGCAGTCGGCTGGATCTCAAGGTGTAACTGATCGGCTTTGGGACACTTGAACTACACCCCTAAACCCTAAACCCTAGTCCCTAAACCCCGTTCTTAGACTCTAGACCCGAATCACAGAAGTTAAGTTATCGGGGCCGAAGTAACTTCACATGCTATTCCGGAGGGGGCTGGTTTTTTTGCAAACTTAGTATACTACTTAAGGGGTTTAGGCTCTCGAGTATTTGGAGGCTTTGATCTCTAAGGTGGCAAAGGCTGCTACTTTCGTGGGACTTAGGATTCGGGGCACCCTTGGGGATATAGACCCTCTCAGTAAGGTCACTTTTCGGAGAGCCATAAGTAGGGTTAAGAAGGGTCCCCTTTAAGGGGTCTCCCTAATACTAGCTCGGAGATTCAGCTTAAGGTTTGGAATCTGCATTAGGCTTTGGGTTGCAGATCAGAGAGACGTCCCTGCCTGGCATTTTGGGGAGACAATCCGAATTCAAGATCACGAAACCCGAAGCCTGCTATTGAGCTGCACATGTCCGCAGACTTCATAAAAGCCCAAAGGACTCAACTAGCGCGTGCTCCGGGCACTCTCTGATCCGTACCTTTTGTGCCAAAGTGCAGACAAGTCGAATCCGCTTGTAAAGTCTACGCCTGAAATTACAGGCACCCTAGATGCAACGAGAAATACCCCAAACCCTGAAGCGTTCTACCACCTTAATATAGGGGCCTTAATACCTTAATAATTAGAATAGGGTTTTGGTGGTAGTAGAACTACAGCATAAAACACCTCAAAAGGACTCAAAACCCTATTCTATTTATTAAGGCCTCTACATTAACCCTAACCCCTATACCCTAAACCCTAAACCCTAAATTAGGCGAGGAGCCTGCACCACTTGACCTTGAACAGGCTGGTTTGTCTCGGCCATGGCTATCAGGATCCACAAGACTGAAGCAAAGCAATAACGCAAAGCCTGAGCCTGACAGAGCCACGGTTTAGGGTTTAGGGTTTAGGGTTTAGGGGCGGCAGACAAGACTGCAGTCCCTCAGCTCTGTTTTAGGCTAAAGGGTTCAATCATGGTTCCTGTAAGACGAGCTAAAGGAATCTAAGAACCATTGGCATTACTACAAAACGCTATTGCAAAGATTACTACTATGATTACTCTTGTTGTGATACTTCTTATTGTTCTTCTCAATGTTACTGACATTACCCCTATCAGATTGTACTGTTGTTATTGTTATCAATATTGTCAGTATTATTGTTACGAACATTCTGTTTTGTTAACTTCCAATGCCCTGCCGACTGAGTACGAATCATCTGACATACTGCTACATCCTCATTACACGCGAAGACGAGATCCTGATGTTCATGTGCCTGTCGCAACGGCCCTCAACCGTAAACCACGGATCCCGGCCTTAAAGATTTACAAACACGAACAAGACACAAACCCGACCTTACGCCCTCCCTACTTTAATCCTAAACCACATAATGTAGGAACCTGATTACGAGACCCTGGGACTTTATTAGGGCTCTTTGTATGAATCCTACTTTTGGGGTTATAGGGCCGGGGTTTCTTAATCAGGTTCCTACATGATGAAAGCTATATAAAAAAAACCCACGGTACAATGCCTACAGGAAGGAGAAAAACCATCCTACATACGCCCTCCCCCCTTCCAAAGCAACATGCTTTAGGCTCCACCCATAGGCCCCATAGTAGTTGCTTCTTGGGATTCCCTAATGGGATCCTAAATATAAGCCACAAAAAGGAACTACGATGAGGCCTATGGGCAGGCTCTGCTTCGAAGGTCGACATACCGACAAGTCATAGCCCCCCCCCCCCCCCGGGCTAATATTGGGTCCTCGGGACCCTTAACTTAAGACCCCTAGAAAACCTCAAATTACTGGCTCCTGGGGGGCCCTCAACGCTTTGGGGCCAGTTGGGCTCATTACGTGGGCATCCGAGGCCCGAACGCTGTCTCGGGAAGTTGCACATTGCGGCCTGCGACGGGCCCCTTAAGGGATCAGGGGTTTCAGAGAGAGGTTATAGGCTAGGATTTAAGTTAGGACGTATAATAGGCTGGGATTTAACACTCAAAGCTTCTCGAAGGTGTTTAGGTATGAGCCTTTCATATGGGGGTCTCCAAAAATAGGGACCTCCCTAGAGTACCCTAAGCAATAGGTTCCTTATTATAAGGACCCCAGAATAAGGTACCCCGTATTTTCGGAAACTCCCAATAGGAAACTCTAAACCCTAAACCCTAAACTCTAAACCCTAAACAATAGGTTCCTTGTTATAAGGACCCCAGAATAAGGTTCCCTAATTGTCGGAAACTCCCATATGGGCGTCTCTGGGGTTTTACAAGGGACGCCCAAAGCGCATCCCTCAACCTTTGAGAAGCCTGCAGATACGACGGTTAAGGTTTAGGGTTTAGGGTTTAGGGTTTAGGGCTATCATGAGACATTAGGAAAACGGTTTAGAGGTGGCAATGGGGTCACGACGACTTAGGACTGCGTTGATGTAGGGAAAGTATGGGCGCAGCATCCAACACTCAAGGGCACCCATTGTGAGGAGCATCTTCTGTTGGGTTGGTTTACATGGGTTTGCGCCTGTGTGTAGAATATCGGGTTTAAGCTTAGGAGTTATCAAGGGTTGGGGTTCAACCTCCCATCAATGCAGGCGCTTGACTTTGAGGGTTTACCCTAAACCCTAAACCCTAAACCCCAAACCACTAAACCCTAAACCCTAAACCCAGGGTTTAGGGCTTTAGTCCTGGAGTCCTGAGACACCACAAGCTCGAAGAGCCAGATTACAAGGCTATTGGCGGCCTCTAGGCAGCTAGAGGCATCTCTCGGCCCTACACAAAAAGCAACATAGGCCCCCCGAAGCGCTAGACCCCAAACAGCCGACCCGCTGCAACTGCCCTAATTATTGCTCTAATTAACTCTGAGCCTCAATATCCTAATCTTGAAACTTTAAAACCTAAACTCCTAAACCCTAAATCCTAAACCCCTAAACCCCAAATCCCCAAACCAAAAAAAAACTAGCTATAGATGCATAATACAATACGCAACTCTGGACCTCCAACCCGTCAGATCTAAACCTTGATTCCTAAACTGTAGCCCCCAGACTCGTATAAGCCCCAAATCCTTAAACCTTCAACCATAAACGAGAAACCCTACACATCAAACCCTAAAACCTTGAACCTTAAACGCTAAACCCTGAAACCTTAAAACCTTAAAGCCCGAAACCCTATACCCTAAACCCTAAAGCCTAAAGCCCTAACCCCTAAACCCTATAAACCCTAAACCCTAAAATAAACCCGTAAACAAACCTGGCCTTGGTACTCCTTCAAGGTCCCGACCACTGGATACTTCACATCGAAGTACCTCTTCCTGAGCACCCAGGGTTTAGGGTTTTAAGGTTTCAGGGTTTAGGGTTTAGGGTGTAGGTTCGAAGGTTCACGGCCTTGAGTTTTTCCCTAAACCCTAAGCCCTAAACCCTTACAGTTTCGGCATATCTGCTTGAGATTTTACAAGTTCGTGGTTTAGGGCCCAGGGCTTTGGGTTTCAGAATAGAAGACCTTGTGCTTGCAAGGTTTAGAAGTTAGTTGGGGTTTAGGGCTTAGGGGTTAGGGTGTAGGGTTTAGGGTTTAGGGTGTTAGGTGTTGCTTTCTGGAGCAGATATCGGTGCATTTTGGCCCAGGGAATAGAGTTTAGGCTTGGGGTTTGGGGATTTAGGGTTTAGGGGAACGCAGGCTTGCGTTGAGGTACTAGGGCTTCGAGGTTTTAGAGACCTGCGGCTCAATGGTTTGGGCTGTTTAGGGTTTAGGATTTAGGGTTTAGGGGTTTAGGGTTTAGGGTTTAGGATTTAGGGTTTAGGGTTTAGGGGTTTAGGGTTTAGGGTTTAGGATTTAGGGAGCAGTGGAAGGTTCGTGGTGTAGTGAAGGAGGTCGGCTTCAGGTTGGGAATTAAAGAACTGAAACTAGATGCCCTAGGAATTCGAGCAGTGTTTGGGGCAATGCTCTGCAATATTCATACTATGCAGCGCAGAGGATTGGGATGATTGAGCCGTTAGGCGACCTGGTGTGTATAGTTTACAAAGGGGCTTGGCGATGCACATGGTCACCGAAATGCTGCCACCTCTCGTCCTGACATTATTGCTTTCATTTTCGTTTGGACCCGTACGGTAGGTAGGATGTGGGGGTCATTTACCCTACAGCGGAAGAGATTTTTTCCCCAGATAACAATGCTGGCGTGTGCTAGGCTTGAACCTGAAACTCTGCCGTTGGAGGATTGCTTCTCCAGCTGTACACCTTCGTATCCTATCATCAAAACACCAGTGCCCCTGTTGCAGCTTATGGCAATGAAGTGAAACTCCTCACATTTAGGCAGCTCTTATACGGCGCTGAGAAGCCAACGAAATTCTTCAATATGCATACAAAGTCAGAATTAAAGAAGTTTCAACCGTCCTAAAACACAATTGTCACGAACAGCTAATTTAAATATTTGCCCCTTCCTAAGCACAAGCGTCACGAACAGCTAATTATAGTAATCATTTGCCCCTGAGTAGTTTTCAAAATCAGGGTCCCTTCTAGGGTCTTTTTTATAAGGGTGCCGTACTATACTGGGGACCTAAAAAGGGACCCTAACTTAGAGAACTACCCCCTACCCTAGACCCTAAACCCTAAGCCCTAAACCACGAACAGCTAATTATAGTAATATTTGCCCCTATCCGAGGCTAGGACCAGGCAGCTAGAGCCCTCAGCTGCTGATCGTTGAACTGCTCCATGGTCCAGTCGAGCCTCTCCGTTTGTGATCATCATCTTAAATGATTAGGGTTTAGGTTTAGGTTTAGGGTTTAGGGTTTAGGGTTTAGGGTTTAGGGGGTTTAGGCTTAGAGTTTAGAGTTTAGGGAATCTTCAACTTGGGAGTGCCCATAGGCTCTATAGTAGTTCCTTTTTGGGATTACCTAATAGGCTCCTGAATAGAAGCCACAGAAAGGAACTACTGGCCTACGGGTGCAGCATGTAGGGCTTAGAATTTATGGGGTTCTAGGCTAAGGGTTCAGAGGTGTGGGGCTTGTCGTTGGTAGTCAGCCTCGGGGATTTGTAACATTCATCGGTTTCGGGTCTCGGGTTTAGGCTTGGGATTGTAGTTCTGGGTTCAGGGCTGGGGGCTCTCAGTAGACGGCTTACGACTCTTTGTGAGAATGCTCAAGCCTGAACCGAACCACCTCCATGTCCGAAACTCTATACAGAGGTCACTTGAGCGTTGAGCGCGGGGAGTCGTCCTGAACCAACACTGCACCTCAAATCGCAGCCAAACCACGCAACATTCAACACCAAAGCCCTGAACACAACTGGCCCACATTTGAGCTTTCCCTAGACACTCATCAAGCCCCTAAACCCTAAACCCTAAACTGCAGACTGCAGGCCTGTTCCGATCCTTCTTCTCCAGTGACAGGGTGGCGAGAGCGAAGGTCGCATCGCTTCCCGCCCACAGATCCCCGTAGCCTGCACCGAGGGGTCTGAGGATTCCCCGTGAAGCTGTGAAGCCTAAGGGTCTGAATATTCAAGTAGTAATCGTCGTGGTCGTAGTCGTCGTCGTGGTCGTAGTCGAAGTAGTAGTCGTCGTCGTAGTAGTCATCGGAAACGTAATTGCATTTGTGATGGTGGAGTACTTGTAACAGGGGCCAGAAGTATCGGAAGAAAAGTGGTGGGGTCGGTCTTTGTATTGCTCAAAAACGACTATAATTGGTAATATGACGGAATTATGCTACTATTGAGTTCATTCTTCAGACGTCCATCGTAAACCCATGTAACCCCGAGACCCAGAACTCGCAAAAACAGTTTAATATAGGGGCCTCGATAAACAGAATAGGGTTTTGGGGCAGATGATACCCTAATTTTAATAAGGACCCCCCCCCCAAAAAAAAAAAAAACAGCTCTCAAATCAAATCCACTACATCGACTGTAGATGAGGCTTTGAGCTTTAGCACCTCGGCTTCCACGAAGAGCTCGGACAACCACAATGCAGATGACGACACCCTAAACGCCCCAACGCAGGCTGTAGCCCGATGGACGTCCACGACATGCCCGCATGATCAAATCGAGTTCCTCCGGCATCCATCCTCAAACGATTCATCTGATGAATGTCTGATACTCCGGTGATATATAGCGGCTTGTTTGTGTCCCACCCGCCGTAAGTGGCAGTGGCCTCCAGAGCAACTAATGGATCATCCGGATGCTGCTCTCCAAGTGCTCTCCGTGGTGAAAAACTTCGAGGGTCTGATTCTGCAAGAGGAGTATGCAGGCTTCTGCAAGGCTATAGAGCTGAGAGTACCAAATCATAGCGGACATACACTACCTATCTTCAGTTTCCCGTCTCGCGGCTTCCGGGCTACTTGCGGTTTAAGGGTTTAGGGTTCGGGGTGTAAGGTTTGGGGCTTGTTTAGGACTCGGGGATTAAGGGTTGAGGATTTAAGGCAAAGGGTTCCGTAAGGTCCCTACACCCTAAGCCCTGAACCTGAATAGAACCCAACCGTAACAGCGATCCTCTGAAAGACGCAGAAGCCCAAAGCACCTAGCAGGCTCTTTTATAGTATATACGTTGGCCTTAGAGCAATCCCTATCTAGGTACTTTGGTCCCAAAGAATATACTGCTCACATGGACCTTTAGGATAGCATACCAGCATTTCATCTTCGCAAGATCTTCCTGTGACAAAAGGGGGGGCGGCCGATTTGTAGGGCTCATGGCTAGGCATGTTTACCTATAGGCCCCATAGTAGTTCCTTTTGGTGGCTTATATTTAGGATCCTATTAGGGAATCCCCAAAAGGAACTACTATGGGGCCTATGGGTAGCACCTGGGGCTGCTTTAAATCGAAAATCCACCTCATGATCCTGATTGTTACTGCAATCCTGCATGAAAAATGTACCCTAAAGCTACGACCCCCAATATAAAGCTCTTGGGGCCCCCGAAACCATTGACATTATCAAATTTCAGATGTCAAAGCCCGAAGTCTAACACCAGAGTCTCGCGAACTCACGAGTAGCTCCCCGAGCCTCCTCCGGCTTGGAAGTTGCTGGACTCACTCACATCATACACCTGCATCCACGTGTCAGTCGCATGGAAAGTAGGTTCGGAGATGACTAGCAGACGAGCACTATGACGTTGAATGCTGCTGTTGTTGTAGGTGTTGCAGTTCTTGGCTGTAGTAAGTAGCTGTGCCGGTTGCGTGACAGACCTGCGCCGGCCAAATGCATCTACTAGCATTGGATCAGACTTCTCACGGTGAATGCTGCTCAATGAACATCTATATATATATATATATATATATATATGTGTGTGTGTGTGTATGTGTATATGTATACATATATACATATATACACTTACAAATTCAGGTGCCTGCCTCATGACATCACTGAGCCTGTTGTCCCAGCTACTGTGCAAAGATGTGGAACCATCCCGAAACAAAACCTTGCAACATTGTGTACAGAGATTGAATTTCGATTTCAGTGTTGCAAGCACAGAAGTTTACAGGATGAGACAGTTGGGCTTAGCAAGCAGACCAGGCATCAAAGTGCGAGGCTGCAAGTAAATCCGAACTTCGAAGCATAGGCATAGGGGACCTACATGTAGACCTTCATTTGGAGAGCCGACGGCGACAATCGCACCCAGAACACTAAACTCGGAACCCTACATGGCGTTGGCCTTGCCCAGGATGCCAATGTACGACGGCATCGTTGTGCCGTCAAACTTGGCCTGTAGCACAAATGTTGGATCGAAGCAAATGCAGAGCCGAAAAGGCTCTCCTGAGAGGGTGCATGGGCTTTCGGGGTTCATGTGCCGATAAAGCACATACTTAGATCCTCCACTACCAAAGGTACTCCCTTTGGGCTGCGGTTGTCTGCATCACAAGACAGCCCTCTTACTGTAGGCCTTTTGATGGGGAAACCCTGAACACTAACCCCTGAATAATACGGTTGATGACATCAATCCTGCATGACCCAGTCTGAGAAATATACCATAATTTCCGTAGTTTAGGGTCCTTAACTTAAGGGTTCAGGATTTATATCATCAACAGTAGCACCTTGTCACATCCTCAGCTGGATAAAGCAGGACTGTAGGGTAACCTCCGAAAACAAGCTTCCAACAGCAATCTTCAAGCCCTTCCGTTACTAGTGGTTCGGCTTAGGGCCTGGGGTTTCCTGGTGCAGGTTTAGCTATAGGGTTTGGAGTTTAGGCTTTAGGGCAAGTGTATAGCAGAGCAGAGTAGGTGTGCGTCTTGGGGCTTAAGCTCTTCAGGTAATGTCGTTCGTGGGCACATATATATATATATAGAAACTCAGATAGAACGTTTGGGGAAGAGAAGACAGGAAGCATGAGCGGTGCTCATGGACCGCCAGCTTTGGGAATTCACGCAGAATAGGCCTCGAGCCTTGGACTTTAGGGTGTTGGTTTTCGGACATACGAATTTTCTATGTGAAGTTTGGAGCTGCAGTTCTACAAATCCGAGATCCTGAACAACCCTAAACACCAGATCCTACACAACGTGTAGCTGGTTGCCACTGGCTAAGGCTACACCCAAAATCTCGGTCGACGGCGAGCATCTCAATCGTAAAGACGTCGCCATCAGCAGCTTCTGTTGAGCCCTGCGGCTTCAGGCCCTAACCCCAACTAGCGCACCTTTTGATTCATAGTTCCTCATGATGCTTCCCTTATATAAACCCTAAAAAAGGGGGTATGGCGTAGCTTGCGCGCTCTTGGGCTGAACTTGCATGGGCCCCACGCAATAATTAACAAGCTTGTGCTTCTCTTGCGGGGAAGCAGAAACTTGTCAACGGGACGCATACCTGCAAGAACGTACGGATAAAACACAGTCTCACAAAGATGTTCGGGGGCTGTAGTTGTATCCCGGTTGCTGAAAACATATTATACATTAAACAGGAAGTGCTAGACTGCCGGAGGCTTGGACGCAGTTGGTCATCTGTAGTCGTACCACGGACATTCCACCATCGGACAATAGTTCGGCACGGCCTCGACAAGATGATATCTCAGAGAACACTCACCTATACAGACAATCTGATCCGAGCACAAGAGATACTGAGTTTAAAACCTAGATCTTGAATCCAAAACCAAATAATGTCAGCAATATGACTTGGTATCGATTCCTTGAGCCTCCCCATGGCAACAGTGCCGTCTTCAACTAGCTTTCCTATCTCGTCCATCTGGGAAAGCAAAGCACTTGTTGTCATCTCTTCTCAAACCCTTTGTGAAATACACCATAGAAGCAATATACACCCAAAATCCTCGAAAGAGGCACTGTAAGGCTGCACTCCAGTAATACACTATAGATGCATTTACACACCTATTGCGAATTTAAAGCCGTAGGCCTGTAGTCTCCAAGCCCTAAACCCTGCTCTGAACCCAGGCCACAGCCCTTAAACCTCTGTTGCCCTCTATCCCCCAAGTCGAAAAGCCTAACCGGCCTAACCCCCAAACCCTAATGTAGGGGCCTCAATAATTAGAATAGAGATTTGGGGTATATCCTATGTAAACTAAGGTTCCACCAAAATAGTATAGGTAATTATTTAAGCCCCCATATTACAGAACCCTTATGGATCGAGCTCATATGGAACCCTTATGGAACCCCTGACGCTGATTCTCGACCCGAAACCGGGTCGCAACCGTGACGCGCCTTCGCCCCCATCTCGGCATGGCGGTGCACACGGACTTCTCGAGCCAATAGACAGTTACAGTTGGTCCAGGCATCCGACTTATCCAGGGATTTATAAGATTCGATTATCGTTAAGGTAACTCAAGAGCTGTATACGGATTCTATAAAGCTCTTAAAGTTGTCGTGAGGGTAACCAAAAAGGGTTCTGCAAGGCTTTTTGGGGATTGCGGGACCAGGCACACATGTGTAGCAGGGCCAATCCTAAACCCTAAACCCTAAACCCTATACTCTGCAAAGTTGCTGGTACCTAAAACACAGAAAAACCCCGCCATTTGGATGCCTGGAGCCTTGGAAATTGACCGAAATCGCTTGGGCCTCAAGAGTATACCCCGCTAACTCTCAACCCCAACCTGCGCCCTTTACCCTAACACCTCAAGCCAAAAACTCTAAAACCCTAAAGTTAGGGCTTAGGGTTTAGGGCTTAGGCGTAGTCAGTAGTTGTGTACCTGGGAAGTGTCAATCAGCCGTGACTGTCGGACCCTTGGGCAGAGGTGTTGGCTGTTAATAGAGGGGCCACAACAAATGACGAACAAGGGTTTCTACAGTCTCTTATACTTCTATAGCCTCTTATACGGCTTTAGAAGGTCCATAAAAAGGTCTTGGGCTCAAAGACGTTCCGAAACCTCTTATCTAAGAACTTTGACCGCGTCACCAACAACAGCACAAGGCCACACGTACCAACGATAAAGCCCAGGATCCCTAACCATATAGCCATAAATAAACGTCAGGCCTCGGCACCCTTCCAAAACCCTTTCAAACCCAGCAACAAAGCGCTGTAAGACGCGGGGCCTCCACCATAATCCCTAACCGCCTAACCCCAGGTATACAAGGACTATAAGGGGATGTAGGGGTCACGACTGCCCATCATGCAAAGCTCATGCACCTGGACACGTAGACCCTGAACCGTAAACCCCAAAAACTTAAGCCCATGGATGCTGCCCTAAACCCTAAACCCTGCTTCTGCTCTTTCTGCTAGCGGCGCCCTGGTTTTCAGGCTGCCTGGCCTAGCCTTAAAGCTTGAGCAAGTATGGTCCATAAGACTCCAGGGTTGGTTTCAGGGTTTGAGGTTTAGGGTTTAGGGTTTAGGGTTTAGGGTTTAGGGTTTAGGGTTTCAGGGTTTGAGGTTTCAGGGCGTAGGGCTTTAGGGTTTCAGGGTTTAGGGTTCCGGGTTCAGGGTTTCGGTTTCAGGCCCGAATCTGACTATCCATGTTGTTGGGTATGGAAGCGGGCTAGGACTTTGAATGGGGTCTGGAGTGTCAGGGCTTGGGCTCGTTGCAAGGGTTCAGGGTTTCGGGTGCAGGTGTCGATGGCGAAGGGTCTTTAGAGATGCATCTGCATGGGCTGCGCAGAAGCGCATGTGATGTATGTTGCAGTTTATTTGCCGCACCTCATGGTCAACAACATGATGCTAAAACCACATTGGACCTGCAACACTCGAACCTTTCATACTCTGAACCATGTGCTCACGAAAAGGTAAAAAGCTGGTCAAAGCATACGCTCTAAGACCCCTAGAGATGCCCCAAGTAACATGGGCTGTAGGCTTTCGGGTGTAGTGTTTCGAGGCGGTCCTAAACCGTAAGTTGTCAACCCTTAACCCTAGGCCCAAAACCCTAAACCCTAAACCCCTAAACCCTAAACCCCTAAAGCTCTAAACCCTAAACCCTAAACCCTAAACCCGAAGCCCAAAACCATACTTGCGAAGCAGGAAGTCGGCTCGTGTAGCCAGGGCACAGGACTTCGTCCTTCGGCCCACCTGCTCATTCCTGGAATGTAAAGCCTAAAGCCTACCTTAACCTACCGGAACCTACTTTTTGTAGGATCCCTATAAATCCCATATTAGGGTGGAAATAAGAACCTACAAGAAAGTGGGTTTTGGTAGGTTAAGGTACAGATTGTAGAGTTGGAGGTTTAGGATGGATGGAATCCACACAATGCCCCGCCTCAAAAGCCTACCTTCTTCTGGTTTTCTCCTGTATAACCCTGCAAAAGCAGGCTCAGAAGGGTTAAGGCAAAGCTTAAAGTTTCCTGAACATGTATGTATGTATGTATGTATGTATGTATGTCCAATGCATGTATGTAGGCAGGTAGGTAGGTAGGTAGGTAGGTAGGTAGGTAGGTAGGTAGGTAGGTAGGCATGTATGCAGGTATGTATGTATGTATGTATGTATGTATGTATGTATGTATGTATGTAGGTATTTATGTATGTACTGCTATATCAGTATAGAATGCATGGACAGATAAATAAAGCCATGTGTGCAGGCTCTACGGCTAAACCCTAAACCAACACCGCAAAGCCTCCAAGCGGCAGTACCTTCTCCACCGAAACAAGTAGCGAGAAAGCTACCCCCAAGCCCAGAGGGCTTGTTAAGGGTTAAGGGTTTAGGGTTTAGGGTTGAGGGGTTGGGTTTAGGGTTTAGGGTTAGGGTATAGGGTTTAGGGGTTGGGTTTAGGGTTTAGGGTTTAGGGTTTGGCGCATCTGACGAAACGTTACTATCATACAGCTCCTAAAACAAACTGTGTGCATCTCATGCTCCGAAATCCTGTTGGTACTAGTATCACCAGCGCTGCTATTGCCATTGCCGTCGTTCTTGCCATGCTAGAATTAAAACCCTAAACTTCCTAAACCCTAAACCCTAAAGCCCTAAGGCTTAAACCCCAAGCCCGCATGAAATGCTAGAACTGAAACCCTAAATCCAAAACCCAAAACTTCCTAAAACCCTAAAACCCTAAAACCCTAAACCCTAAACCCTAAACCCTAAAACCCTAAATCCCAAGCCCTATGACAACTGAACCCCCAAAGCTGCCGCCGACCCAGCAGAGTGGCTCAGGCCTTGGTGTGCAGACGCCCAGACTCTGTCGTTGGAACACGGATTCGGGTTTGGGGCTTAGGGCTTAGGGCTTAGGGTTTAGGGCTTAGGGCTTAGGGTTTAGGGTTTAGGGTTTAGGGTTTAGGGCTTAGGGTTTAGGGTTTAGGGTTTAGGGTTTCGGGTATGCAATTAATCCTATGCGCCCAAATAGTATACACGTTGGGCCCAACGTACCTATGTTATATGAGCACGTGGCCTTGTAGGGGACCTCGACCCTAAACCCCCAAACCCCTAAACCCCAAACCCTAAACCCTATAAACCCTAAACCATAATCAGGACCCCCATGGAATAGCATTGATGCTTCTGGAGTCAAAAGGACGTTTAGGAAGGAATGCAGGGAATCAAGGTGCTTCGTGCAGCCGCTTAGGGGTTTCAGGTTTAGGGTTTTAGGGCTTTTGGGCTTTTGGGGTTGAGGGTATAGGGTTTGGTGTACATATTAAGTTGCACTAGCGGTAGTACTGACCCCTGAACCCCAACTGCTGTCACGCTCGGGATTCAGAAGCTGACGATCGTTTTGCCTTTGGGAGCTCAGCCAACGTTGGCCAACGATGCTTCCATCAACTCAATCGAAGCCGTGTGCGAGTAACTCTTGAGCTCAAGGGTTCGAAGCGTTTAGTAGAAGCACAGGGCCTGAACGGATCTGCTAAAAGTAGACTCTTCCTTGTGCCGACCTCACTCACTCCCCGTCGTGCGAGCCAGCACTAGAAACTGATCTGAGCGACAACAAACAGTTATGGTTATGGTCATCATGAGTCATCAAGCACATTAGTGACCAAGACCCGATGACCCGTGAAGTCGACCCCTGCAGCCAGGCTACGATGCTGACCCGACGACCAAAAGTGCCAGCAAAGTGACGCCGAGGCGGTGGAGACACCTTTGGTCTAAGGTCTAGGGTTTCTCCAATCCCAAGCATCAAACTCCCAGTCTGAGATGCCAAGCCTCAACTAATGGGATAGTGCTACAGGTATGGTAACGGCCACAAAAGACAAAAGGCAACATAGTGCACAACCTGAATCACTGAAGGTGATACGGACACATGGGTAGTTCTCCAAGTTAGGATCCCTTTTTTGGGTCCCTAATATAATGGGGCACCCTTGCAAAAAGGATCGTATAAAGGGACCCTAATTTAGAAAAACTGCCCACATGCGGCAATAAGTTCAGTTATCGTGGAAACATTACACCTGAGCCCTGTAGACCTAACCCACAGAGCCTGAGCCCCTAAATCCTAAAGCTTACCTAGAGTCTCCCTTGTAGTTCTTTTTTCGGGGTTACCTTTTGGGATTCTTAATATGGAATTGGTTACACCAAGAAAAGGAACTAGACTGGAGACTATAGGTATCATCTGAACTAAGCGTTGATGGAACACAAGCAGAGCCCTTGTAGATAGAGCCTCGACGCCCTAGTTGAAAAAAACCACTGAACCTTACAACCTAAACCCAACCCTCACAAGGCAAAAACAGAAACCCCGAACCCTGAAATCCAGAAAACCCCCAAAATTTGAAACCTAAGCGCCGCTCCCCAAACACCCAAAAACCCTAAACGCCGAAACCCCAACCGACTTAAACTTTAAACCATAAACACCTATGCCCTAAACCCTAAGACCTCAAAATCAAACCCTAAACTCCCTAAACCCTAAACCCTAAACTCTAACCAAACTAGGCCCAAACACGCCCTGTGGCAGAAAACCCTGAAACCGACCGAGCCTCGGCCTCAGTGGCACGTCGATTGCGGACTGTTTAGGGTTTAGGGTTTCGGGGTTTAGGGGTTTAGGGCTTTGGGTTTAGGGGTTTAGGGTTTAGGGCACTTGTGTTCAAGCGTATTGTAGACCAGAGTTTGGGGGAGTATCTGGTCATTAAGAACTTGGCCATAAAAACAACAACCTTGTTAAGTGCATGGTCAATGGCTTATCTTGACTAGACTGTGAACCCTGAACCCACAACCTTCAACAACCAGTTTCGAATTGAGGGTTTTAGGGATTGCATGCGGTTTAGCGCTAGCCACTAAACCAGCTTAGTGTGTGGGACGATGACATGTGTCAAGACTGTGCTGGCGTGAGCAAAGGTAGGGTGCAGGTCCTTATGTATGCATGCATCAAAATACCAATGTCAATGTTCAGGGTCTGGGGTTTAAGCCCGTAGCCATGCCTGCTTGGAACCCTGATCACAGATGCCCACAGAAAAAGCCATAACATGTTGACAGCAGTAAAAGATCCTAAGCCACGACCTAAACCCAGAATCCCACGACTGACCGAAACACCGATACACCCCAAGCCGAAAACCCTCAGCCCCCCAAGTCCCTGAACCCTATGACAACGACCCGAACCCAGAATCTTGAACTGAACCTCCGAAACCTTCCGACAACCACCTGGAACCGCGCAGACGTCTTCCAAACCTTCAAGCAACCCAGGATCCGAAGCCAAAACAGCAAAACCGACAGCCCACAGCCTAAGGGTTCATGTACTCAAACGGTATACACTTTGGGCCCAAAGTACTTATAGATCGACTACTTCTAAGGCCAAAGCATATACTACTGTTGATGATACAAATCCTGCATTATCTTAAGGACCCCAAACTATGGGAATTTATGGCACATTCCTTATATGGCAAAGGCAGGTTTGTTTTGTATCATCAACCGTATTTTGGGCACCATGGTGCCTGAACCCTAAACCCTAAACCCTTATAGGGACGGTGTTTTTTGTTAGGGAGATAGACCTTTTGGGGTTCCGGGGGTGCTAGGCTTTAGCATCTTAGCGTTTAGGGGGTCTGGGGTTTAGGGTTTAGAAGTTTAGGGTTTAGGGGCTAGAGTTTAGGGTTTAGGGGTTTAGGGTTTAGGGATCTAAACCCCCTAAACCTTGTAGTAGCACTTCAAGAAGCGCTCAAACAACCACCCTAGAGCCGATTGACACATGAAAACCATGTAACTTAATTCTGAAGCATGCACCGAAACCCAAAAAACACCAGCAACACTAGGGTTTAGGGTTTAGGGTTTTAGGGTTATATAACCCCGAACAAGCAAAACCCCGAAGTCCCCTTAACACCTACTGCCTTGTGGGCGTGCCGCGGCTGAAGAGGTGCCGGCCTCTGCAGGTAAAAAACTGGGGGAGAGGGTGTTGCAGTGCGGGACGGGTTCCTTCGCTTAAGGGTATGGGTTCCAGGGTGTAGGTTTTCGGATTTGCAGATTAGTGCTTGCCTATTCCAATTATCAAGGCCGGTTTTTCGTTAGGTCCGTACTGAGCCTGTTCATGAATCGAAGCCCTTGATTCAAGTCACATTGAGCCAGCTTTTACGCAAGCCTTCACATTCCACGCCCCGAATGACCCTAAATCCTAAACCCTAAACCCTAAACCCGTTGCCTAAACTCCCGGCAGATTCCCTCGCTTCAGGTCATTCCCCGTAAACCCTGAACACCTTAGGGTCCATGTGCCCAGAAAGTATATACTTTGGCCTCATTGTAGTACCAATTTCGGTACTTTGGGGCCACAGTAGATACTATTTGGGCACGTGGACCCTTAGGGTCAAATCCCAGCAATCGCTTAACCCCAGAACTCCGAATAACAAATTCTGAGGTCTGGGTGATTAGAACCCTAAACTCTAAACCCTAAACCCTAAACATTCACTTACTCCCTCTCAAACCCTATGCACTATACCCCTATCCTTCAGGCCTCACACCCGATATCGGACAGCTGGGTTTGGGTGTTTGGGGTTTCAGGTAGGGGCCTCAATAATTAGAATAGGGTTTGGGGGTTCCCCAATATCACTATAGTATAACCCTATTCTAATTATTAGGGCCCCTATCTTATAGGGCTCGAGGCTTCAGTGGCGAGTACATTAACCCCAAATAACCTACCTCTTTGAGGACGTGTATAGAAATAAAAAATAAATATATATACATATATATATATATATATAGGGTCCAGGTGGGGTTGGGACAGGGCTGGGTTTTGTGGCTTGGGCTCAACGGCTGAGGGTGGTTACAGTCTCAGTGCTCAGGATTTAAGGCAGCCAGCACCTAAACCCTAAACCCTGCACCCCTAAACCCTAAACCCCTAAACCCTAAACCCTATAAACCCTCAAACCAGAAACCCCTAAACCCTTAGATTCGATTTAACATCCAACAGTTGCTGAAGCTGGCGTCCCAAGAGCCTGCGAGGAGCTGCTCATGGTCTCGGCGGAAGGGCAGAAACTTGTCACATCTCAGGCCCAGAAGCCTATAATATGAGGGCTTGCCTAAACCCTAAACCCTAAACCCTAAACCCTAAACCCTGAACCCTAACACTAAACCCTAAACCCTGAACCCTGAACCCTGAACCCTAAACCCTAAACCCTAT
>CAJNDV010012091.1:0-10397 GCA_905221635.1 Symbiodinium sp. CCMP2456
CCCTAAACCCACAACCCCAAGCCCTAAACCATAAACCCACAACCCCAAGCCCTAAACCATAAACCCACAACCCCAAGCCCTAAACTATAAACCCCAAACCCGAAACAATAAACCCACAACCCCAAGCCCTAAACCACAAACCCACAACCCCAAACCCTAAACCCTAAACCCTAAACCCTAAACCCTAAACCCTAAACCCTAACCATAGACTCTGGTTTTTGGCGTTGGGGAAGTTGCTAAAACTTGGCGCGGCAGACCCTCAAAGCCCGAACCCGAACCAGATTGCGATAACTCTCATAACTCGTAACTCCTATTAGGGTTTAGGGTTTAGGGTTTAGGGTTTTTCAGTTCTTAAGCTTTGAGTAGGTCCCAAACTTAAGTCTATCATTTTCAGTATTTTGGCCTTGAGTGTGATACAGGTGGGGTCCATCAAGAGTCAAAGGTCACCTGTGAGCCAACGTAGCTAGCAACACCCCAGGCTCACTGGGCGAGCAACCACGAATTTCAGGCTCCGTCATTACGACACGGATGGGGACAACTGGTGCCCTCATCGTAGCGATCTTGCTATGGATGGTTCTAAGGAAGGGTCCCCTGTAAGAGCTACAAAATAAGGGGTGTTTGAGATCTTAGCGCAGCGCAGAAGTTTTTTTTTGTGGTCCACAAACCCTAAAAGAACCCTAAACCCTAATCCCTAAACCCCATAACCCTAAACCCTAAACCCTAAACCCTAAACCCTAAACCCCATAACCCCATAACCCTAAACCCTAAACCCTAAACCCTAAACCCTAAATAATCTCGGCCTCAGCCTGACATGCACCGAAAACCCTCAGACCCACACTGCGAGAAGCCCGAAAACACGAAGCCCTCACAAACCTCAAGCATCATAGTAAACCCCAAAAAGTTAGGAACAAGGGCAATTGGTGTTTTCGGGTTTAGGGTTATGGGGTTTAGGGTTTCAGGGTTTAGGGTTTACGATTATGGGGTTTAGGGTTTTAGGGTTTAGGGTTTAGGGTTATGGGGTTTAAAAGGGCTTTAGGGTTGAAGGGTTTAGGGTTTAGGATTATGGGGTTTAGGGTTTAGTAAGGGTTCAGAGGAGCAAGGTCGGATGTTTCGAGTGGCGGTCCTGTTGACAACGTAAGTCCGGTCTGTGTTGGCTGACCACTGGCAGGGTCAAGCGAATGGCGTGAGGTTATACCTTAAGAACCCAAAACCTACTTTTTGTAGGGTCCCTATAAATCCCATATTAGGGTTTATAATAAGAACCTACAAAAAAGTGGGTTTTGGGTTCTTAAGGTAGGTTCGGAGTGTCAGATCCAGGGTCTTGGGTTTGGGCCCGTAAATGATAACACTAAACCATATACACATGATCTATGTATGTATGTATGTATGTATGTATGTATGTATGTATGTATGTATGTATGTATACTGTACAAACACATGACGTCGTTAGGTTTACTCGATGACCCTTACTAGCTAGATGGCCATGGCGATGGTGGTGATAATGACGGTCGTGATGATGATGATGATGATGATGATGATGATGATGACCATGATTATGTTCCTTGCCATGATCATAACCATGTTGTTGATGATGTTGATGATGATGATGATGACGATGATGATGACGATCATTTTTTCGACGGCGATGGTGATGATATGGTGGTGGTGATGGTGACTGTGGTGTTGTCGACGGTTCGATGCTTTCAACGCTGCTGATGATTGCTATCGCAAGGGATGCGACGGCGACGATGCTGACATGGTGCAGTGGATGCCGGGAGCTTCTGCTGCTCCAGGATATGGGAGTTTCCGAACATTAGGGTACCTTATTTTGGGGGCCTTATAATAAGGAGCCTACTATTTAGGGTACTATATTAGGGTCCCTTATTTTCGGAAACCCCCATATGGTGCGGGTTGTTGTTTCTCCCACCGCTGGCTCTGCAGCTGCTGATGTTGCTGTCGCCATTGCTGACATTGCGGCATATACTGCGACATTCACTATATACGGCTCTTAAACCGAAGTAGAACCACTGTCATTACAGAACCCTTCTACATAAACCGCCGAGAGAGCCCTTGTTTTAGACTCCTGGAGACCCTTATGAAGGCCCCGTAATATGTGGGGTTTAGGGTTTAGGGTTTAGGGCTCACTGACCGCCAGTGGAATCGGCCGCGCTTGCTTGGCAGCGTGCTTTCCATCGGGCTCGGGGGGATTTGCGAGGGACCTTGCTTGTTTGGCTAGTGCAGTTCGTAGTCAGTGACGTATGATGGGCTTAACAGCTGCATAACTGGGACGACTTTACAACAAGCCAACCTGCTAAACAGGCCGGTAGGTTAGGTTTAGGCACCTGGATGTGGGGTTTAAGGATAGGTGACTAAGTGTTTGGTGTTCGGCTCCGGGTGGTAAAAAAAACGATGCAAGCTTAATCATTTTCATGTCCAGCCCCCCCTTCTTTGGCTGGAGAGCACTGGGAACATGGGCAGCAGTGTGTAGCCAGTGTACACCATATCAGTATCGGCTTGGGTTCGGGGCTGCCGGGTGCATTTTCTGTCGCCCTTAGTCCTCATCTGCTGTCGTCCGTCGGTTCTCATGTTGATTCAATCCAAAGATTAGTTGGAGCACGCCGCTTGTCTTGCTTCTATATTTCCGTATAGTGAAGTCTCTCAACCGCAAGGCCCAAACCCCAAACCGTCTCTCGCAAGCCCACCCGTCTTCTGAATGGATGTCTAATTCACCTCAAAGCTAGACAATGCTTCCGTAGAGGGCTGCGAGCGATGCCAGCAGTGGAGTCCAAGGTGAACGTCCACGCAAGTTGCCGTACGTCGATGAAGCCATGAAGGGGCCAAAATGTCAAAAAAACGGGTGTTGCCCAAATCGTACACCCTCGCACCTGCACTCTATAAACCCGAAAGCCTGAAATCTTACATATTCGAGCCGCCATCTTCACGACCAGCTCCGGAACCTTGCAACATGTAATCGCTTCCCCCGTTTATTAAACGGCCCCCCCCCCCTAGTAATACAAACACATTGGGGCGAATCCTCCCGAAATCATCCCTGCCCTTTAACAACCTGGACTCGAGGCTCCAAACAACCTTGGAGAACAGTAAGAGCAAGAGCAAAACAAAGAGCAAGAGCAGCAGTTCGTGAAAGAGCAGGAGCAAGAGCAAACACGGGAGCATCAGCAAGAGCAGCAAGAGCAAAGCAAAGACAAGAGCGGGAGTAAGAGAGAGAGAGAGCAGGAGCAAAACCGGGAGCAACAGCAAGAGCAGGAGCAGGCGCAAGAGACGAAGCAGTAGCAGGACCAACAGCCAGTGCAGGAGCAAGAGCCAGAGCAGGAGCAAGAGCTAGAGCAAAGTAGCAGTAGACATAAACATACTCCCTAATAACAAAAACACTTGGGAGGGGGGGGGGAAGCCTGTCCCTAGGCTTCAGGACCCTAGCTGTTGAAGACGAAGCCCCTAAACCTCAAACGCTCTATCTCTAAGATATTGCATGTTATCTTGTATATTGTACCTCTAAGGGATTGCATGTTATCTTGTATATTGTACATGGTACCAACCGAAATCTCTAGCCAGGCTTGTTATTGAGTCACAGAGCTCCGGAGGGTGTTTCGACGACCCAAGGCGACGGCATCGTCTCGTTTCCCGATCCGCTTAGAGTGATAATCTTAGGCACCCGACAGCACGCTGGCAGACAAGAAATGCTGTTTGTTTCAGTGTAGGGAACCCAGTCCACCGGGAGGATCCAAAAAATAGATCCTCTAAGGGGTTCATATAAAGTACCGTTTAGTAGTTGGGGTCCCAAATTAGGGGATCTACTTTTTAGATCCTCCCGGTGGTCTGGGAAGTAGTAAGTAGTGGTTTTGGATCAAGATCGAGCTCGAAGTGTTGGCCTCCTGTCTGGATGGTGTGCACAGGATTTGGGGTCGTGCCACGGTTTAGGGTTTAGGGTTTAGGGTTTGGTGTAAGTGAGGAATCCAGGACACGACGACCTCGTTTGTTACACCCTAAACCCTAAACCCTAAACCGGTTTGGGGCTTTGGTTTCGAGTCCGGGCCGCGGTTAGGGGTTTTCCGAGTGGTTCTCTCCCTAAACCCTAAACCCTAAACCCAAAAACCTAAACCCTAAACCGGTCGTTTAGGGTTTTCGGGCTCGTGGGTTGGAAGCTGGAGCTGAGGGCTCTAGGACTGTGCGACTTCCGGTTTAGGGTTTAGGGTTTAGGGTTTAGGGTTTAGGGCTGAAGCTATCCTAAACCGTGAACCCTAAATCTTGAGTAACATCGGTGGGATTTCAGGAGCATTAGTCACTAGACCCGCAGCCGTGAGTCCTGACCCTGTCCTGAGATGTTTGGGTTTAGCTTATGGGACGCAGCAACACGAGAGAACGGCTCCCGCGACTTGACGGAGGCTTTCTTTTGGTCCTTAGTAATGGGTTTCAAGGTCTACGAGAGAGAGAGAGCGAGAGAGAGAGAGAGAGAGAGAGAGTGGTTGGGACGTCGAGGTCGGATTTCGGGTCTGGAATTCCGAAGGTGTGTGCTGCTGACTCAGCTATTTTTTTGAAATGTCGCCTTTCGGACACACCGTAGTTGCGGGCTGCGTTTGTCCAGGGAGGTCATCCCAAACGTAGAGCCCCCATGGCTGTCATTCATGGCGAGGGATGCGTCGGGATGACTGCAAAGGCCCCACAAAGTGCTAGGCTGCCATGAGAGAGTGCAAGGGTGCCGCAATCGCACGCCCTACCGCCAAAGCACCCGCTGCTGCCCGGAATCAGCAAGCCGAAGAGCACGCAATCCACGGAAGCTCTAAACCCTAAACCCTAAACCCCTAAAGCCTAAACCCTAAACCTGCTTCATGACCCTACAACCCTAAACCATGGGCCCAAGACTCTCCAAGCTAGAAGCCCTAGACACCCAGAGCATCTTGGATCCTAACCCTTCAAAACATAGAGTTGAGTCTCTCAGACCCAGATCCCTGGTCCGCCCTTCATGGAGTTTGGGGTGCAAGGTTTAGGGTGTATAGTGTTAAGGGCTTAGGGCTTAGGGTGTATAGTGTTTAGGGCTTAGAGCTTAGGGTTTAGGGTGTATAGAGAAGACATGGCGTGGAGCCGCACGAATGGCGCCTTCATCGACAGGCGGAGAGACCTAGATTATGTCTGTACCCAATGTACCCGTAGGACACGGGCTTAAAAGGGTTCAGTAAAGCTTCTAACCCTAAACCTTGTACCCTAAAAACCCCAAGCCGCAACCTACACTCCAGAAGCCCGGCTCCCCAACATCAGACCAAAAAACCTAACGAGAAGGATGTCACCCCTGGTCCCTCAAGCATTGAGCCCTTAACCCAGATCCATGCATAGTGGTACAGATCGCAAACCATTGTCCTCATCGCGAAACCCCGCAGGCACCATACCCGAAGCCCCAAACCCAAAGCACTAAAAAGCCTGCTCGAATCCTAAACCCTAAACACCTCGACACTCTTTTACACTACTTCGTTACGACTACACCAATCCCTCTTCCGAACCCATGCCCTGCCTCAGGTGACAAGGGTTTACAGGTGTATTCTCAGAGGTCGTGCTCATTCTACAAACTTCCACACGTACATCACAAAACGACTGCACATTGATGAGCAGAAGAAAGTCTTTCTGGACGCAACTATTGCTATCCATATCATATTGGCCGGTCGCAGAATCCTTGCGTGGCCCCAAGGGTATACCCCAAACCCTAAACCCTATATCCTGTTAGTTCGCCTAGGACGCTGGACAGCTGCGGTTTAGCATTATCGAGCCTTTGGATGCCAATGCAAACACGAAAAGCCCCGGACACTACACCCCGAAACCCTAAACCCTAATCTCAAACCCCCAAACCCTAAACCCTAAACCTCTGAACCCTAAACCCTAAACGCTTTAAATCCTAAACCCTATAATTGAACCCCCTAAACAGCTCCAGACCCGAAAAGCCCTCAGTCCTAAAAATCCCAGAGCCCTGAAGCTCCGAGGCCCTGAAAGCGACATCCCTAAACCCTAAAACCATCAAGCCCTAAACCCCAAAGCCCTACACCCTAAAACCCTAAAGCCCTCAACTGAGGGTGCAGGGTTTAGGGATTTAGGGTTTCTGGTTTAAACCCCAAAACCCTAAACCCTAAATCCCTAAAACCCAGCAGCGTTAGATCTTGGAGTTGCAAGAGGACTTCGCACGGGATCATCCTTTGGGCAGCCAGCGGCTCGGGATATCCGGCATCGGTGTTGAACTTAGGGCTAGCCCATAGGCCCCATAATAGTTCCTGTTTGGAGTTACCTTATAGGATTCTATAAAGGGACCCCAAAAGGAACTATGGGAGTTGATGGCCTAAGAGTAAGATTCAGGGTTTGGGGTTTAGGGTTCAGGGTCTATGGTCTAGGGTGTTGGGTTTTGAGCTTGGTATTTTGAGGATGGGTTTTGTCCCTAAGCCCTAAACTAGATCTCCACACCTTTAGAGGCCAGAGAGTATAATTACCAATCTTATTCTGAGCATATTCTTTAGGGTTCCTTCTTGTAAGTATGCTTTGTAAAGGAGCCCAAAACCTCATCCTTTAATCATGACGGCCCCTACATTAGTGGGAATGCCGGGTGAACCCTAAACCCTAAACCCTAAACGGTGCTTCACACGCCCCTCTTGCCGGCCTACCTTGGCTTTCTTATGGTAGGTCGTTAAGCCTTCGCATTGTGGCTTGCTTCCAATAAAGAGGCTGGTTAGACTTAGACTGTTGGAGGCAAGTCTGCCAAGTGAGAGATGAGCCTTGAAACCCTAGACCCTAAACCCTAAACCCTAAGCCCTAAGCCCTAAACCCTAAGCCCTGAACCCTAAACCCTAAACCCTAAACCCTGAACCCAGCCCTAATCTGAAGACCCCACAGGCCCATCACCCTGAACCCTAAATCACAAGCTTTTTAGCGTTAAGGGTGTTAGGGCTTAGGGTTTAGGGTTTGCGAAAAGCCTGAATGCCGAAAGACCCTAATATAGGGGCCTGAATAACTAGAATAGGATTCGGGGGTATATTATACTATAACTATAATAAGGAACCCCCCGAAGCCCTTTTCTAATTGTTAAGGCCCCTACACCCCAAAGGAGCGTATCCGAACCGAGAGACGGAGGCAGGATATGTCTTTTGCCCTACGGTTTAGGGCATGGGGTTTAGAGTCTGTAGGGTTCAGGGTTCAGGGTTTAGGGTTTCGGGTCTATAGGGTTTAGGATTTAGGGTTTAGGGTTTAGGGTATATAGGGTTTAGGGTTCAGGGTTCAGGGTTTAGAGGGAAGGGATGCTTAGGGTTTAGGGGGCTTTTGCTTTGCTGCTTCAACGCGGTAGGTTCTATCGGGTTTTGGGGGTGTAGGTTTTCATATATGGGGGCCCTAAACCCTAAACCCTAAACCCTAAACCCTAATTCGAACAGGGTTTTGGGGCCCATTATATTATAGGTATAATAAGGAACCCCGCGGGTCTGCGGTGGTTTAGGGGAAAAAGTTTTTGGGTTTTAGGACTTCGCGCCTTAGGGTTCAGGGCTGAGGGTTGAGATTTCGGTCTGAAACTTTCTTGAGGTGGGTTGCTGGAGACCTCTTGGGGGTGGAGCGGTTTGAGTGAAGGGGTCAGGGTGTGGGGTTCGGGGTACTGGACTAGGTAGAAGTTCGAGATGTGCAGATGCCAATGAGCATCTTAACTTCTAAACCCTAAAACCCTAAAATCCTAAACCCTAAACCATAAAACCCGAAGACCCTAAACTGATCGCAGTACTTCAAGAGTGCACGTCTGGTTGTCTGCCTCGCAAAATTTCAGAAGTCCCAAGCAGTCGACGCTGAAGCCCCGACAACCCAGCCCATAGGCTCCAAAGTAGTTCCTTGTTGTGGTTCATGTTTAGGACACTAAACCCTCAACTTTTAGGGTTTAGGGTTATAAACCCAAAACCCTAAATCTTAAACGCAAAGGCACTCCCAAAAAAAGGATCTACGATGGAGCCTATACGGGTCTACGCCCAAAGAGCAGACTCAGACGCTACCACCTGAAACTCGAAACCCGCAGCCGTCAAATCAAGAATCTTCAGGGCAGCGCTTATTTTGCATCCCTGGGGTGTAGGGTCTAGGGTTTAGTGGTTTAGGGTTCAGGGGTTTAGGGTTTAGGGGTTTAGGGGTTTAGGGTTTAGGGTTTTGGGGCAGACGCCAGGATTTGTGGATTTCGACCAGTTCCGGCTGAGCATGTCGATTACCGTGGAAATTTCACTGCTCAGTGGCAAGACAGCGACCGTGCATGCAGGCCCGGAGGAAGCTGTGCAGACGTTGACGCACCGGGCACAGATCGCCTTAGGAGTCGGTAAAGGGCGTTTGCTGGACTCGTCGGGAGTCGTTCTGGACGGGTTTGCGACGACCACGAATTCCGGGATTCAGAACGGTGACTCGCTGACCTTGCATGTAAGCGAAGTTCGCATTCAGTCCACTTACATGTCTTTTGCTGCCATTCTTGGCGATGGATCAGTTGTGACCTTTGGCTACTTGAACAGCGGCGGGGACAGCAGTGCTGTGCAGGAACAGCTGAAGAATGTGCAGCAGATCCAAGCCTCTAGCGGCGCTTTTGCTGCAATTCTTGGTGATGGATCGGTTGTAACCTGGGGTGATGAATTCTTTGGTGGCGACAGCAGTGTTGTGCAGGGTCAGCTGAGGAATGTGCAGCAGATCCAAGCCTCCAGCGGCGCTTTCGCTGCCATTCTTGGCGACGGATCCGTGGTGACTTGGGGTCTTTCTGTGCTTGGTGGCGACAGTAGTGCTGTGCAGGAACAGCTGAAGAATGTGCAGCAGATCCAAGCTTCTAGCGCCGCTTTTGCTGCGATTCTTGACGATGGATCCGTCGTGACCTGGGGTGATGACGGGTCTGGTGCCGACAGCAGCATTGTGCAGACTCAGCTGAAGAACGTACAGCAGATCCAGTCCTCCAGCTGCGCTTTTGCTGCCATTCTTGTGGAGGGATATGTTGTGACCTGGGGTGATGCAGGCAGCAGTGCTTTGCGGAAGCAATTGAAGAACGTGCAGCAGATCCAAGCCAGTGACCTGGCTTTTGCTGCCATTCTGGACGATGGATCCGTTGTGACCTGGGGTCATGCTCGCTCTGGTGGCGACAGTATTGCTGTTCAGGGTCAGCTGAAGAATGTGCAGCAGATACATGCCTCTGTTTACGGCGCTTTTGCTGCCATTCTTGGCGATGGATCCGTTGTGACCTGGGGTCATCTTGAACGTGGCGGGGACAGCAGTGCTGTGCAGAATCAGCTGAAGAATGTGCAGCATGTGCAAGCCTCTGGCTTCGCTTTCGCTGCAGTTCTTGGTGATGGATCGGTTGTGACCTGGGGTCAGCCTCTTGCTGGTGGCGACAGCAGTGTCGTACAGGGTCAGCTGAAGAATGTGCAGCAGATCCAAGCCTCTGAGCGCGCTTTTGCTGCGGTTCTTGACGATGGATCCGTTGTGACCTGGGGTGATGCTGACAACGGTGCTGACAGCAGCTCTGTGCAGGGCCAGCTAAAGAATGTGCAGCAGATCCAAGCCTGTCGGCGGGCCTTTGCTGCCATTCTTTGGGATGGATCGATTGTCACTTGGGGTGAAGCACAGACCCTTTTGCCTAAACCCTAAATCCTAAACCCTAAACCGGGACTCAGTTGAGCTATGAGACTTTTTAGGTGTTTGTTTATTTTAGGGGTTTGGGTTTCAGGATTTTCCGATTTGGGCGTTTAGGTTGCTAGGGCTGTGCTGTCGTACGGACAGGGCAATACAGGGCATATCAGCACAAGGAGTCTCCTTTGGAGTGGCATAAGGCACACCCCACAGAACGGGATTCTGGAACGCCTTACTTAATGAATCCGTCAGCCATCATCAGAGGCCTTCCTCTTCAGCCCACGTTTTTCTGCAAGAACATGTACAGTACCTTAAACTACCAAAACCTACTTTTTGTAGGGTCCCTATAAATTCTATACCAGGGTTTATAATAAGGACCTTCAAAAACGTAGGTTATGGTAGTTCAAGGTAGGATTTAGGGTGCTGCTTTCTTACGAGCCGCCGCCCTCGCTCTGGCGGCGAGTGCCTGCACCACAGAACAGGGATGATCTACAGCAAGAGTCGCGCGATTTGGGAATCTACACGGGTAGCTACCATTTCTGTCAGGGCTCTACAGGGGTTCTGTAGTAAGGACTATAAGGATAGTATGCGGGATCTCCAGACATGTTACTGTACCAGTTTTGGAGAACCCAACGCTTAGGCGCTTTAACAGTTTTGTAGCCGCTACGCAGAATCCTTCCCCAACCTCGAGAAGCCCAAACCGTAACCCTAAAGCAGAAACTCTACAGCAGCACCAAGCCTTGAATGTAGGGACCCGAATCATTACCTATACTTTTTTTTTTTTT
>CAJNDV010012091.1:10497-37636 GCA_905221635.1 Symbiodinium sp. CCMP2456
ATTCCAATTATTAAGGCCCGTACAGTAACACGCACAACGGCCTTAGCAAAACCCACACACCTTTACAGATACCTCAGTCTGCACCAAACGCGAAAAATGAAACCCCAAATGTAGACTCTAAAAAGTTGGCTGAAAAGACCCATGCAAAACCCTGGCAGCCCATAAAAAAAATGTTGCAGGAACCTTAATAGATACCTGAATCCCGGAAACCCAATCTAGTGCGTTTTCGACACACGAACTCGTTTACCGTGAATTACTACAACCCTTGTATGGCCACCATTACCAATTAACCTGCAAAGAACAAATTAAACCTAAACCCCTGAACCCTATCATGCCTTCAGCCCTGAACCGCTACACCCTGCACCCCACCCGTCTCGGAACCCTCAAAGGGACCCACTCTCTGAAGGAACCGAAAAGCCTCGAAAGCTTTCAGAGAGCCCTCCTCCCTGGTAAGCCCTAAAATCTCTAAGCCCATAATCCTGATCAGCCCCTAACCTCTAAATCCGAATTAAACCAAGCCCTAACCTCCAAACCCTAGGTATACCAAGCTCATCCTCTACACCCTAATTAAGCCAAGCCCTAACTTCTCAGCCCTAATTCAGCCCTTCACCCTAACCCTAAACCCTAAACCCTAGACCCAAACCCCTAAACCCTAAAAAAACCCAAACCGTGCCGCCTCTTCTGACGCAGGCTCGGTCTCGAAGACCCCAATGCCCCCACCACGGCAGATGTCATGGTACCAACCCCAGAGGTGTTAGGGTTTAGGGTTTAGGGTTTAGGGTGGTCCATGTACCTAAATAGTATATACTTTGGCCTTAAAGTAGTCCCTATTTGGGTACTTTGGGGCCAAAGTATCTACTATTTGGGTACATGGACCCTTAGGGAGAGGTGTTCACTCAGTTTTGGTTTCGGGTGTGGGTTTTGTAAGAGTGTGTAGGGCTCAGGAGCTTTAGAGGGTTTTGGGGTTTTAAGCGGTGTCGAGTTTGTTTTGAGGTTCTGCTGTGGTTTGTGTTTGTGTGTTTGCGCGCATTTTCGTGCTGTGCTTGTTGTTCGATTCCTGTTTGTCAGCAGCTGCATTGTTTCTGTTGCTCTTGTTGTTGTGTTGGATGGTGATACGGCAGAGTTTCAAGATTCGAACATATTAGAGTTTGGGATTTCGAGGCTTTGGGAGCAAGGTTGCGTGGACAACGGGATCTAGGAGTTTCTATGCAATGTCGAAGGTCAAGTGCCCCGTTGGGGAGCATCAAGGGATCTAGAACTCTAACTCTAGCCTTTATGGCGTGTGGTGGTTATCCTGCTAAGCGATTTCTCACTTTGCTTTTCTGGGAGCATACCCTCCTGCTAAACCCGGCAACCCTGAGCTACCTTAACCCCGACACCCTAGCGCACGAAAGGTGTGGGTCTGGGGGTTCAGGGTTTAGATGTATACCTGGACCAGTCCTACCCTACTGCCGAAACCGTAACCACCGCGCATTTCAATCTCTCAGCAACATACGACCCAGTACTGCGGCTTGAACCCTCAAGCAGAGAATCCAAACCTTAAGCCCTAAACCCCTAACCCCCTAAACCGTTCCCGAAGTGTGATATCGCAGCTATAGCCAACGCCTAACCAAGAACAAAGAATGACAAGTTGAAGGGGCCCTCCAAGAACGGCAGGTGAATATAGGGTTTAGGGTTTAGGGTTTAGGGTTTAGGGCAATATAGGGGCCTTAATAATTCGAATAAGGTTTTTGGGGTATATTATACTGTAGAATGATAATAAGGAACCCCAACACTCTATTCTGGTTACATGAAGGCCCCTATATGATCTCGTGGCTTTAGGGCAGCTTTAGGTTGTGACCTTCCAGGTCTAAGGGATCTTCGAAGCTTACGCTTAGGCCGGGTTCGGTTCACGGTCCTCCAAATTTCGGAGAGTTTAGGGGCAGGTTCATGGAGTCGGAGCAGCTTAAGGTAATATTCCGAACACAAATTAACAATGATGATAATCATAACAATAACAATACGTAATAAAGCTAAGAATGTTGAATAAGAAGAATACTGACAATAATAACAATTTAACAGCCAGCTTTCAAGCCTCTTGAAAGCGGGTGGCCTGAGATCGGCGACGTGCTCGAGAAGCAGCCTATACCCAAGGCCGTAGAAGTGGGTGATTAAGGTTTCGTTTTCAGGTTTCTGGAAGAGGGGTAAGGCCTGTTACGATGTAGGATATACGGTTCAATGACAATGCAGGATTTATGGTTTATCTACGACGACCTAGGAATGCAGTGTATGGTTCAGGTTTAGTGTTTTCGGTTTCGAACGGTGGGTGGTTCAGGATTGACGGTTCGGGTTTGGGGGCAGGGCGCCAGGACACCTCTTTAGCAGCCTTTCTTCAGGACTGCTGCTACAATCTTTCTTGAAGGTTATTCGTCATGGGTCGGCATCAGTTAGTCGTAGGTACATCCCTAAACCCTAAACCCTAAATCTTGGCAGGCGTTGGGGTTGCTGGATATGGGACAATGGGAACTGAACTCCGAAGCGAAATCCCGTACGTACCCAGAGGAAAACCCACAAAGCCACAACCTTGAAGCACACCATCAGATTGCATTTTAGGGCTCAGGGTTGAGGGTATGGGGCATAACCCCTAAACCCTAAACCCTAAACCCGAAACCCCTAGGGCCCTAGACCATGGGCCAATGGGGCTTCTATGGGGCTTCAGCATTTGGGCACCCCATGATAGACGCAAGTAGGCCGATGCTTGTTGCAAGTACCCCCTCCCCACAAGGAGCCCGAAGACAATAGCGAGGAAGACTGACCTGAAGGTCATATTTAATACCTATCATAAGCATAATTGATACCTATCATGAGCTGTTCGGAGTCTGGCGCACCCCAATATCCAACATGTAGTAAGCTCCCTACTCTGATCCTATTCCATGAGGCCTACCGAACACGATTCTGCCCCTCCCGCCATGCTGCAGTCTCTGGGCCGTCAAAACCCCTTAAGCTTAAGTCTTGCCCTGAGCCCTAAACCCCTAAAGCCCGAATCCCTAAACTATCAATTCGGTGGAACACTTGTAGAACCCTAAACCCTAAACTTATTACCTGCAACAGAACCTTCGAAGACCGCGAAGAGGCGCGAGAGGACTGGCTCCCCGAGGGTGCAAAGCTTCGCGTGTTCCATCGCCGGGCGCTTGAGAGGCCTACGGCCATCCTTCACAGTGTTCCTTTCAGTGCACCATAGGGATCCACAATGAGGTTTGGGGGGGTTTGAAGATCTTTGGACTTCGGGTTTGGGGTGTAACTTGATTCTGAGGGTCTTACCCTACAGGTCTAGGCACCAAAAAGCTCAATGCCTGGAGTCAGGGAAGTAAGTAAGGTAGTAGGCAGTGGTAGTAGCTCAAGGCTGGCAAGGGAGGGAGGGAGGGAGGGAGAAGGAGGGAGAAGGAGGGAGAGGGAGGGAGAGGGAGGGAGAGGGAGGGGGAGGGGGACAGGGAGGGAGAGCAAGGAACACTCAATGTTTTCAGATTCGGCTCCAGTGTCTTCTTTGCGGTTTTGGGTTTAGAGTGCCCTACATCCTACACTTGCTGACGAATGCCGTCCAGTTGTCTCAATGCTCTTGCTGCGCGGGGATGATCCAGACTCCACTTCACAACTGGAGACCGGCAGCAGAGCTATCCCTAACCCCCAGGTACCTAGTATATCGGGCCCTGGGGGCTCTAGTACCCTATAGTAGGTACCTGGGAGGTTAGGGTATTGAAGCAATGTCAGCGAGACTGCAGCCAGAACGCACCTTTTTCAAAACATGCTTGACACCACAGGCGCCAGAATTTGAACCTAGCACTCCAGGAGAGCTAAGCTAGGTCCAAGGCGCATGCTGTTCATACGGGCGCAAGCGATCATTGCAATCATTTCAAGTTAAAACCTTCTGTGTTGCGGAGCTCACCCCCCGGATAGCCTCAACCTGCCACGAATTCGCCGAATCTGCCGTTTGGCAGACGGCAAACAATGACTTTTTCCATTCTCTTCTTGGGCAGTCTGTGATAATCTGACGGGTGCCATAGCAATCGTCAACTCCCCCAGACTATAAGGATGGAAAGGTCGCTGAACAGGAGAGGAGAGCAAAACAGAAGCTTCAACGTGCATGCACTCAAACTCCAAGTGCGAAAGTCACTCTGGGCATGACTGCGGGATCTATCATTGCATCCTCTTCGCAACGTTTGCCCGGGAAATAGAAAAAGGCATTGCCACACCGTGTAGAAACTTGTGAAACAACGGTGCTGAAGACACTCTGGGCCATGGAAAACACCCTCATTCTCAGCAACAGGTGAATCTCCGATAAACTTGAGTGCCCACCCGGCTTCATGATGCTCAGGAACACCCTGAAACCGCAACAAGAACGAGCTGTCATCCCTTCTTCAACACCTGCAAAAGCTGCTCGGCGAGCTCAACCACACGCGCAGACTGTGGGTGGGAAACCATCGCCGACTCGGCCAGGGACTGGCCTTGTATTGTAAAGCAGGGGAAGCAAATGCGAAGCTTTATAGAGGTTCAGTTGGCTCGGGTTTAGGCTTTGCAATGTTGAGGGCACACGACACGTCACTCTGCGGATGTTGCTCAGCGGGATAACCTCTTCTCCACTAGCATCAGCATCAGGTAACAACACGATATCTGCCTGCCTTGCACAATCTCGCCGTTTACGAGGCAGGCAGCACTATCACTCTGAAACTGAAACCCCTTTTTGCATCCGGAAACCCTAGCTTAAACTTACTCTGAACTCTCTCAAAAAAGTTGCTGAAACCTTCACAAGCGGCCGTTGAGGTCTGCCAATGCCCCCACGCGCTCCGACTTCCTCAGGTCCATGTTAAACTGTAAGTAGTTTATATAACGAACCCGAAGCCCTCAAGAATGGTATTTCTGAGTATACTAAGCAACTCTGACGAACAATTACTGTTTGGCGTCAGGACGCTATTGTTGTAACAGGCTGACACACTTTGAGCAGGAAGTGCAAGTGGTATTCCCATGTGCCAACATGTATTCATGGATGGCATGTGGTACTTGTATATGCATGTCCACAGTACACACTTTATTTTCACTCAAAGGTGTATAGATAAACAAATAGACAAACACGCAATAACACACACACACACATATACATATATATGTACACACATAGTTCCGTATGTATGCGTACATATATACGCATATACAGTAATGTTATATAAGATGTATATGCAGAAAGAGAAAAAGAGAAACCGAGAGAGCAGAACCATCATGCAAACGATTGTCTGTCCAACCCCCCGGCAGCACGAACCACAACACAGGCAAGCAGCGAATGGACCAGGCTGACAAGAGCTGCGCAACCGAATGCCTTGCTTGGAATGGAACGAAGCTGCTTTGTTCTTTTGCTTCCGGCTGGCCAGGCCGAAGCCGCCATAGCAGGGTGGCACGAAGGAACAAACGACAACGTTGAAAGACCCGTGAAGCAAGGAATGAAGCGTTTGAGCTCTAGGGTGTTGTAGAATACATGAGGGCACTCTGTTTGGTTGACGTGACCTTCGTGGGAAGCAGCAACTCCTGAAAGGCGAATGGGCCTGAATGCCTTCCACGAGCGGGAAGTTCGCCATGGCCTCAATAAGAGAAGAAAGAGCAGCTAATGTAGGGCCTTAGGGGCCTTAATAGTTAGCCTAGGGTTTTGGGGGTTCCTTATTATTTTCGTTCTGATTATTATGGCCCCTATATTAGAGTCTCATGACAAGTTGGGGTTTTTTTAACACTCACACTCGGACAAGCCTCGCAAGCTCTGCAGCAATGCTGGTTCGGACGGCTCGTTACAGCCTACTCACTAAGCAGGCATCGTCGTCAGGCAGGGCTCACACTACGCAAGAGCATCAGGTGAGCAACAGATGGCGGTTTAGGGTTTCGACTCTGACTCTCGCACAAGGCAGGCAAGGCTCCACAAAAGCCCGTCACGCTAGAGAAGCCCCGAGGTCTGCGACATAACACTAGAACCCGCATCTAAGACCATCGCACCACCCCGGTTTAGGGTTTCGGCGCTCGCAGTCGGACACTCCAGGCGACGGATATGGTTTCGACTCTCACACTCGCACAAGGCCGGCAAGGCTCCGCATAGGTTTACACTCTCACAACTCGGACAAGCCAGGCGAGGATACAGTAGTCGGCATAGGTTTAGGGTTTGTGGTTTTGTCTCCAGCTCCGGCAAGGCAAGGACGGGAGTGCCATATGTCGCGTCGAGACTCAAGCCACGGCAACGCACCAAGTACGGGCCACAGTGAGCCTCTTGGGTTCTTAAAATCAAAAAATGCAGGCTTCTGCATGCTGCTCTGCAGAACAATGCAAGCCTCCATCACAATCTCCAGAATGTCGGCCAGGGCGAAGAATCGAACGCGGCACTCCTCGTTGCCTGTCGAGCAGGGGCCCCAGTGGCATTTCTACCTCGCTTTCCTGCTGCAGCCACTCAACACCACTGCGGCGCGACCTCAGTTTGCACTTGTCACTGCGGTCTAATAACGGGCAACATACAGTACCAATGGGTTAAAGACTGTGATAGGTTTCGGACTGGGTTCCATCAACCAGGAGCAAGTACCACATTGTGCAAGTGACACTTTCTTGGTGCTCTCTCGTTTGCTGAATGACCTTGAGAAAATGGTCTCGGTGTTCCTGCGTGTGGCATTCAATGCAAAACCTTGGTGCAAGCCAGCAGTACCCGTTGTAAGAAGAACCCACGGCTTGTCTCTTTGAACCCTGAACCAAGAGCAACCCGAAAATCCAAACCTTTTTTCAGACTGAAATCTGAGGTTATATCCCCAAAGACCCCGAAACCCTCCAAAACTGAAGACGGCCCGACTTTGAAACAACCCGTCTACTCAAGATCCTGTCATTTCGACTCTCACACTCGCACAAGGATCTGTCATTTAGGGTCTCTACAGGGGTCGCTTCGTTTGCGCGAGGCCGCCTGTCGTCAGTGCCTGCACGGCTGCCAATCCATGGAGCTGAACGTCCCGTTCGGCCGGGAAGGCCTCGTTTGTTGGCGGTGCTGTTAGATATGTAGCGTATAATATGTGAGTATATATATAGAGAGAGATGCACACACGCATGACTTGGTCTTGTGCAGTTTTGTGTGTTATAGCATGAATATTGCATATATGTATATACATATGTATATATATACACGTATAGATATATACACACACAGAATACTCATACGCGCTACCACACATACTCACTGCAGTATGAACTCCGTTATGTTAGCTTACATCATGTGATGTTACATCCTACATCGCAAAACACCAAAGAAAGGCTCGAAAATGCTGACTAGACAAAAAGACATGGATGTATTCATGCATGTCTGTCTGTATGTCCACACATTCGCCGCTACACCATAAACATCCATAAACTGCAACTGGCTTGCTGCGTTTAGTGGCATCAGCAACCCTGCCGAGTATCGTCGAGAAGGCAAGAGAGTTTCCGAAAAGAGGGGACCCCAATATAGAAGGAGCTCCAAAAACCCTCAACACGCCTACGGCCAAAACCTGGTATCCCTAGTCTTCTGAAACCTCACATGTCTGGTCCAGGCTAAGCGATGGGCCCGAAGGGCGCGCACGGTGACCTTGTGCTCAGCTTCTGCCGAGATAAAAGCGCTTTTGAGATAGTATTCCGAGGGGGTGTTGTTGAATAGTGATCTCTGGTCGTGCGCTGGTTTGTGGTGAGCTTGCGAGATTCGTGGTCCAATTGAAGATGCAGTGGCTCCCGGAAATTGTTGGTACGGTGCTTAGGCTTAGCCGCTTATGCTTCTTGAAATCACACTACACACCCCACCTTTTCGACGTTTACCTTGCTACAAGCATGTTTGCAGTCTTGCTAGAGCTGACTGGGACTGCTTCGAGGCTGCAACTTCTAAGAGCAGTTGAACCTGACATCCCTGAACCACAACTGCGCGTGCACACTTGACTTGTCATCGCCTCCACGCCATCCTCGAGTAGAACCTCCAGCTGCCGATCTCCTCCTCTGTTTGCAGCATTGTGCATTCACTTGTTCGGGAGATTCTTGCTAAAACCGAGCTAGCTTATGGAGCATCTGAACGTTGTGGCAGCTGTGGACATGACATCTACGAAGGCTCCTTCCCATACCTGAACCCTAAACCCTAAACCTCTAGAATGCCGAGGGTACAAAGAGCACGCAGTCCTTGCCATCCAATCTCCGAGAGCAAGGTCAGCCCGTACTCCTTCAAGGAGCAGCGACGTCAAACTGGGACACGATTTGAGGGTTTAGGGTTTAGGTTTTAGGGTTTGGGGTTTGGGGTAGAAAAAACTGGGATGTGCTGCCTCCGAGATACTTAAAAAAGGGCGTGTGCGAGACGCAGCAACAATATCGAGAAGACACTGACCTTGCAAGAAAGAACCCAGGGGTGAACCGTGATGCTCCTGGATCTTCGGCCTGGCGATGTTGAGATTCATCACCTGAGCCGCACTTGTGCTACACGCATGCCACCTCAGAAGGAACTACAGCTTTACACTTGTGGCCATACCGCATTCTGAGATTGGGAGTACCATCATTGGTACATGTGCTTGTTCCGAGGATACTCACAATACCTGCCGGAGGCGTGCCGGCGTCGTTTCATACCGCGATAGCCATCTCCCGCTGTACGGCATTGCAACACTTTTTGCTTTTGGATGTGTCTGAGCTCCACAGGAACACGAAGCTCCGATCTCAGGTCATCGTTCATTTTGTCTGTCGCTCTGGCCAGCGTCGGCTGCTCTGGGGACATGGAACGACATCAAACTTCACGTACAGGGGTGGTACTTGCACAGCAAGTCGAGGCGATCATCACAAAGGCTTTAAGGGATAATGGCAGACACTACGCCAGCGTCAACCCAACCTGTGAAAGAGCACTGCCAGCAGTCTAATCCCTGCATCTTGATTAGCCCAAGAACCACTCCAAGATAGCAACTGACCATCAGCGGCGCCCCAGAACACACACAGCACGATGTTTGGAGGTGTTAATTAGAGTCGCGGCCAAAACCCCAACGGAACTGCCGCGGGAGCGCGACTTTGGGAGGAGAAAACATGCTCTCGGAACCGCGGCTGCACCTTTGCCTTCTGAAATTCCGAAGCCCCTTGGAATCCCGAGAAGGGCGCACCTACGCACAACAGAGAGCCTCCGGGAGGCGAACCATGCACAGAGCACCGCAGAGTGGGGGAATAGGAGAATCAAATAACTATAACAAATATTCTGATCGATAACAATATATAACAATCAATATATATATATATATATTTTTTTTTTCTCATATACTATATATTCCTAATGATGGCCGGTTTTTCATTTTCAAAGGCACACTCGCAATCTTCATATTTCTACCTTGCAGCCACAGCTGCCTTGACCAGCATTGGGACGGCTCCCAAGTAAGAGAGGCTGTCCTGAATGGTGCGGCGGCAGTGTCCAGAGCGGAACAAGCTGTAACTTACCAAACCCTGTGCTTCCAGGGACCTTGTTATTGGGTCCTTAAGGGGCCTAGGGCCCTAACTATCAGGTCCTTGGAAGCCTAGGGAAAGTTCAGCACTTCATCAAACGTGTGTCAGACTCAACGCCAGACCTGGAAAGGTGGCAGGCTGGATGGTGCAAGTGCCATCTCCAGCTTCTATCGACAGTCGAAAAGAGTACCCCTAATAAGACCCTAATATAGTACCCTAAATAGTAGGATCCCTATTATAAGGACCCCAAAATAAGGTACCCCTAATAATCACCATTCACAGCTAGGAGACTCTTGAGTCCTGGAGTAGGGGAACAGTCGCCAGGACAGCATTGGCCAGCAAGAACAGCTATATTCTAAACCAAACAACTACAAGAATCATATCAACCATGATGCAGGATCTGGACCCCGAACCCAAATTCAACTTACTTGGGTCCTGTAAAAAAAAGGACCCCACGACGAAAAACAAAGAAAAACATACCAAGGTAAGAGAAACCCCCATGTCCCGGGCTCAGAAATCTGTGATTGTGGGTCCTCCACATCAGGGAGGCGTCCGCCGGTGGCTATGACACGGAGAACATCCAGGCCTCTCTCCTTCCAAGAACGGCTTCAAAGAATCGGTTCGGGTTCAGGGTTCCTTTTCTTCATCGCCCTTATTCTCACTGCCAAGTAACTGCTAGGTCAAGAGCCGATTTTAGGGTAGTTTAGGGTTCGGACTTTGTTGCTTAAATTACCTTAAAGTTTGACTTTAGGGTTTAGGGTTTTGGGGTTCTGCTACAAGGCGGGGCACGGGCAGTTGCTTCTCAAGCTCTGTTGCGGTTGGGAGATCGGATGAAAGTCAGGTAAAAAAGGCCATAAACAAAACGAGCACCTGCAATTCACTGAACCTTCGATGTTGCATGGAGCACTAAGCAATGAGCTGGTGCGCTGACATATCAACGAGAGTTTGCCGTTCAGTATCTTGGCCAATCCACATCAATTCAGCCCTCTCGTAGTTCCTACAAGATCAGCAGACTTTACGCAGCCCCGAAGTCGAGAGCACCTGCAGTTCTGGATCATCCGGGTAGTTCTCAAGAGCACGCGCCAGCAATGGGACAGCTCCAAGACTGACCTCAAAGCGGACGCAAACAGCTACTATAATACGACAGCTTTGGCCACATCATGTGACCTGGCACCGACGATGTCAGTCAAATTTGCAGGAGGATCTTCTGACTTTCAAGGCGAGCTTCGCTCGGTCGCAACGGCAGAAGCAACCAGAATCAGTCTGTGTTGGTAGGGTTGGAGCCTGAAAAAGCAAGGCTGGACCTGATGACAGATACTTAAAGGATCATGGGACTTAGTAAGTAGGGTTATAATTAGGGTAACTATACTTATAACCCCGACTAAGGGACTTATAACCTTACTTACTAAGTCCCATAATCCTCCAAGTATCTTGAATAATCCACGACTCTACAGCCATGCACATTCTGCCACGAAGCCAGCCGCGCGTTGGCTGCATCCTCACCTTCCCCGCCAGAAGCTGTCGAGAGCCGCAGCAAGGCCTCATGATAGCTTCAGCTAGTGCTGGGTGTCATTTCATGGCCCGAAAGCAGAAGCCAATTGCACGGCATACTCTGAAGGCAGCACTGTCTCTCGCTCAAGGTCGGAAGCGTGGGCTGTACCGGGACATGCATGACAGAACGACTCTTCAGTCGAGGGGATGGTCTGAAGATCATGAAACACTTTTGTGTACATTGAGGGGCCAGGGAGAATGCTTTTCAGTACGATCTCGCTCATGCAGGACTGTCCCAAACAGATGCATAACAAAGGCCTGAGTTCACCAGACCAACTCTATGAGGATTAGTCTCAACCCTGGCCTTCTGAACACAAGCCTTCTTGCTGTACTGCTACTGATCCCATTGTACCATGAAGCTCGCCCCAAACCCTTCATTCAGGATACGGCCTGTGAGCCTTCGGTCGCTCTGAACTCTTTGAGCCCGAAGTACCTATAGTCTCCATTATAGTTCCTTTTTAAGGCCACCTCGTAAGATCCTAACTATAAAATGGGTTAAACCAGAAAGGAAACCCTAAACCCTAAACCCTACAATGGACTCTATGGGTAGATATGACTCGGTGGGGGGGCCTGCAGTGCCATGGTGGCCCGCTGCTGAGCCTCAGCGCTGCGCTCGTGGCCGCGGAGTGCTGCGACAGCAAGCTCCACCTATGGCGGCAGTCTGCAGAGCCACGGTTTAGACTCTCGCGACTCGGGCAACGCCGGCGAGGATGGTTCATAGTTCACAGTTCACAGGGAGCCACGGTTTAGGGTTTAGGGCTTTAGGCCATGTGAGTTGCGGTGTGTCATGGCATGTCTGATGAGCTATGGAGGCCGCTTGAGTTAAATTCTTTAAGATGGCAGGAATTGGCCTCGTTTAGCCAAGCTCTGTCAGAGTCTTTGGAAGGCTGCTCCTTTCCTGCGCGCTAAGGTAGGGCTTCCGTCTTCATGAATTCGAAGACGCCTCAGGGACCCCCTAAATCCTAAACCCGAAAAAATAAAGCCTAAACCCATACTCCAACTACTGGGATCAGGCTTGGAAGCTTCAACGGCCGCCTGTGCCTTACAAGGCGAGGTGCAAGTGCTACAGAGGATTCGAACCGGAGTCTCCTCACCCCAACATACGTAATTGTGTGTGTGTGTATATATATATATATAATTCCTGGAGCAACAGGTACCTTGCAGCAATGGGAAAGTCAAGTTCAGCACCGGTTTGTTGTACACCATCCCTGCAGGATGAACTATTTCCTACCACCTCCCCCATGCTTCCTCTGCTTCGCGGTTCCGAGGCACTGCAATGGGGAGACCGGCGACCACGGCCTGCGATAACTGGAAGACTTCTGCCGATAATCTGAAAACATCCAACATAAAGTGCAACGGCCATAGGTAGTGACTTGGTGCTCGAGATTCTGGAGGACAAAGCTTTTATACTTGTGCATCAATTTCGATTTCTGCCAGTCCAATTGACAGTGTTCGGTCGAGCCAGTCGTGAACCTCCGTCCCTCTTTTGGACCAAACCCACAGAATCACTTCAGGCCCGAAATCCCCTTCAATGGTAAACGCTGTTCGTGCAGGGTGTCATCCTGATCAGCAGTCTCACCGGTCTTTCCTGTCGTGGGTTGCAGAAGAAGGAGCCCGACCAGAAATCGCCCTTGATCAATAGCCCTTGGGCATTTGGAAAGTTGGCTGCAGTTTCGGCGGATTTCTTCCTTGTCTCAACCCCTTACCCTCGCGCCCATGCACGCCGAACCCCGAACCTGTCACACTCCATGCTGGCTGCATTGGGCTACTAATCCACACCTCATATGACAGAATCCACACATGCGGAATCCGCTGCAACGAAGGTGTAAGAGTGTGGACATGATTTTACAGGGTTTGTCGGCAGTTTGATGTTATCCTGCAGCAGCAGATCCTGCGAGGGAATGTGACGTGATGATCGATAGGTCACGAGATGGCAGTGATTGTTATCAACTGGGTTCAAGTTGTCAAGCCTCCCTGTCGCGACCACGGTCCACGGCGGCCATCAGCGCCATCTTGCGCCAGGCAGTACCTTTTCTGCAGGGTTTTGTCGTGGCCTCTTCTTGCACAATGACTCATGTCGGATGCCAGCAATGCTTCAGAAATTCCGGATTCTATGAAGGCACAGGATCGCCACACTTCTTGCCGGAGGGATGTACAAACGCATGCATCAGAAGCGATCAAGGTCTACGCACGAGGATGCTCGACTACAGCAGCGAACTTTAAATATGGCTCATCGCTGAAGGCCAGAAGCTAAGTCAAGGAGCAGCCAGTGACCTGGATTCGCGTCTCATAAGGCAAAGCCCGCATCGCCTTGGCATGGGAGTCTGGGGGAGGTTGGAAATCTGAGACGTTCATTGGCACCTGAGCTTCAAGTCTGCATCCCTAACCCCCCCAGGTACCTAGTATATCGGGCCCTGGGGGCTCTAGTACCCTATATAGTAGGTACCTGGGCGGTTAGGGCATACCATGAAGGCACTAAGGAACATAAAGGCGTCCGCGAAAGCACCAGGCCTCCAAGAGCAATCCAGGTCGGCTCACGCTCTGCGCACGCAACCAGCAGCTCTCCACATCCTCCGTGCAAAGGGCGGGTAGGAGTTACCTATAGTCTCCATTGTAGTTCCTTTTGGGGGATACTTTATAGAATCCTTATTATATATTTGGTTAAACCAAAAAAAGGAACTACAATGGAGACTATAGGTAGTTCTCGTGAGACAGTAAAGGTACTGGTCACTGGTCAGTAGAACAGAACATGAACCACAGGTGGCTTACCAAGCTTCCAGTCCCTTTGCAGGGGATGAATCAGATGCTGCACCTGTCCAAGGTTCGCAACCCCAACTGTTGAAAGCCACTGACTGAACTTGTAGCCTCAGCAACCCAGCTCGGCGCACATATGCCAGGACTACAAACTTGCAAACCTTGCACCCTACACCGTATCTCGCCTCCCCGGGCACCGGCAGGTCCAGCAGAATTTCGTCTACAGTTTTCTCCATATCGCCGAACTCCTCGAAAAGAGGCTTGCTCTTGTGATCCCAGCACACCCGGCGAGAACAGATTCCATACCAGCAAAGGTCTCGAATTCAGTGCCAGTATGCATAACTCGCAGTAACTTCAAGCTCACACACACACACAACGAATATACCATTAATAGCTTGTAGGAAATGTGATAGTATATAGCTAGAACTTCAAGATTGAAAGGCCCGAACTGATTGCAATGGCTCTCAGAAGCGAATGGGCGGAGCAAAACGTAGAACGGCGCGAAGCTTGCATGAATAATGCAGGTGCCTTCATAATTAGAATAGGGTTTTGGGGCCCATTTTACTATAGTGACAATAAGGAACCCCCAATAGTAATGGTAATTACTTAGACTTAGGCCCCTATATTATGCTATATAAGCCACCAAGGCTCCTTCTCTTCGGCCTGTGACACGGGAGAGATGTTGAGCTGGCGGGTGTGGCAAGTGTCCGGGGTTCTATAAGGGTTTTTAGGGTTTAGGGTTTAGGGTTTCGGTTTAGGGCATTGACTTTGATCTTCACTTGGTGCATCTTGGCTCTGCTACATGAGTCCCACAAGCTCCACGAGGAACAAGGGGCAATATCCACGAGACGCGCCTCAGCAGCTGCCAAGTGGTCCTCGAACGAGATGGGCTAGCGAGTAGGTGCTGGCAGCGAGTTTCATGTGTCAGCGGGGTTCAGCGGCTTAGCAGAGCACCTGGGTCGATGAAGGTCTGAATCGAAAGCGGTGAAATCCACGAAACTTTGCTGCTTTTGTGCGATACCTGCTTATCTGCCCAGAGCCCGGTCAAGAGCCGACGAGTGGGTATGTACGATAGTGATAAACGAGAAAGGATGTCTCCCCGTTTCATTCCAAGGCTAATCGGCTGCAAGGCCGCCCTGCTCGAAAACATGGATTGCTCGGGCTAGTTGGGCTCGCTCAGATATTGTAGCTTTCCATTTGCGGCTTGCTACCCCTCCATTGCTCCCGTTGAGGTCTTATGAGCCGCATGCAGCAGGACTCCAGCCTTACTCCGATCCTCTCTCCACAAGTCCCAGTCGTGTCGGACTTGTACTGCCGCAACTCTTGTCTCCGGCTATATTCACTCCTGTTTGCCTTGAGTGTGAATGATGTTTGTGGGCACGTGCGTCCCAAATCTGGCAAGGTTGTCTGGCGCAACTTCCTACCCAAAGAACTTACCAGCACTCAGACCAACATGAAACAAATACCCTTGCAAGCTTCGCTCTCACGTGCTATTTTGGGTCGTCCTTCTTCGCTCGAGAATGTTGCTCTCTGGACAAGTGTGGTTTGAGACTGACAACTTAGAGCGTGTCGCGCTACAGAACCACAAGGGACGCGGGAAAGTCTTGCCGCGATGTGGGACAAACCACAACATCCACATCTACTTAAACTCAGTTCCTTCGACATGCTCCCACATCCAGTCTACGTGGTCCTTGAGGGTGGTCAGCATCGACTGCCAAAGTGGCGATCCACCACGGGAGATCGCCGTTGCGACCTTGTGTGCGAGAGCTATCTTCAGGGCAGCTTGACTGATCAAAGTGATTTTGCTCTATCTTACGTAAACCCTTTTTTCAACCGGCGTGCAACGTCACGCCAGGACCGCTGCCTCGCTCCACGCGATCTTAAACCCTTAACCCTATAAACTCTGAATGTCGGCAATGAGATGCGGTACCCGCTTTGCGCCCAATGTGCCTTCTCCGAGAAATTGGCGAAATAGCACAGCAGCAGACACGCCCTCTCGCGTGCTTCCAGTGGAAAAGCAGTTGCATCCAAGGCGACGAAAAGCCTGAGTTCGGCACTGGGTAGACGGGACCCCTGGCTGCACTTCGGCAGTGCTATGACATCCCTCCTCCAAGTAAACTCCTAACCTCAAATCCGGTACAAGCTTCATCTTGGGCTACGACAACCCAGGTTCCAAACCTTAAGATTGCAACCCATAAGATATTAGAGCTTTGTGAAGACTCAGATGCATACTTTCAGTGCAAGGCACAAGTTGAGGATCTCATCGGCAAGGAGACTATCCAAACCTGCCTGCGATTTTTCGGCGCTCACACTCGGACCGACAAGGCGAGGCACATGGTTCGAGGTCTGTTTCGAAGTGAGATAATGCTTGGAGAAGTGGAGGGCTTCGGCGCTCACGCTCGGACAATCCAGGTTATTGTTGCGTAGTCGGTTGAGGTGAGACACTCCAAGACTGTCCGACTGCTCAAGAAATAAATCAGTCGCGACTTCGAAAACCTTCGCACTGAGTTGCCACAAAGGAGTTTCGACTCACGCACAGGCATGGCTTCATAGGTTCCGAGTTGAGAAGTTTAGGGCTTTGCATCTCAGGGACTTGGGACCTTTGCAACTTCAAATTCTTAGGAGAGTTGACGGGTCTGTCGGTAGGTTGTTGTGGGGGATTTGGGGGCTTGAGATTGCATCATGCGCACTTCATTGCATCCTGGGCACCGGGCACCTGAGATTTCCCGCCGGAACTTAGCTACATGCCTACATGTTCGCCTCTCCCTACACATGTTCGCCTCTCCCTACACTGCCCTCGAAAAGATGGCGGAGCCTCGGCCATGGAACTGCAGATGCAGTGCACCGAGGCGACAAAGATCATCTCGAGACGAGTGTGGTTCTTCTGTTTCCTGCAGATGTGGCATCATCAGTCATCTCATGCCTTTAGCTCAAGCCGTATATCGTCTCCCAAGATGTCCGACAGAGGGGGTCAGTGATTGCTTCGTTGTCAGCTTCAAGGCTTCCTTCAGACCCTGGACCTGCAACGAAGTGAAATAGATGCCCCACCTGCTCCACTCAGCTTGCGGGGCTTCACTCTTCAAGATGATCGCATCTGAATGCCAACATCTGGGGAGTCTCCCGGCATCCCTAAGCCTCAAACTCTGACCCCCCACGGCCCACCAGAAATCTTAACCTCCTAAACCCGAGATCCTTAGCCCCTTCTGGCACCCTCTTGCAGAAATATCCAAGGAGCTTCGCCCCCGAGGCCGCTGAGAGCAAAGATCGGGTACCTCAGTGGGTTCAGGGTTTACCTTAAGACCCCAAAACCTACTTTTTGTAGGGCCCCTATAAATCCCATATTAGGGTTTATAATAAGAACCTACAAGAAAGTGGGTTTTGGGTTCTTAAGGTGCAGTAGAACCCCAAGAGTTGGAAACCCAATAGCCTCAATCCTTAAGAGTAACGCACAGGGAAGCCCCAGCACTACCTATAGTCTCCATTGTAGTTCCTTTTTGAAAATACCGTATAAAATCCTTAATATACAAGTGCTTAAACCAAAAAAAGGAACTACAATGGAGACTATAGGTAATGCACAGGGAAGCCCCAGCACCAACTGTCCTTTATTCGGCTTTCAACTTCTTGGGGTTTACTGCAGGGTTTCCAGGAAGCTAAGAAGATATGGGACGTGTTTTTGCTTTCGTCGCTAGCGGGGCAGAGGAATGAGGCTTTGGGTTTCAGGGCTCTCGGCCCTACATAAATGATGCTACTATGAAGGCAAGGGACCGTTTGCATCCTGCGACTATTCTCAAACTCCCGTGGGAAGACCGGGGTTGATTATACTCTCCAGTATCATCAAAAGGAAACCCCAATCTGTACATATACACTCACCAAGTCTTCCTCAAGGAGACCAGCATACGCACTCAGGTGAAGTGTCAGGTTAAACCCTACTGCATCTCGTGACCCAGCGCAACCGATGAACTATCCTTTGATCCTGATGACAATGTCTTTTAGACATCATAATCATCGCTACCATGGCAGAGTGGATAAGGCCGGAACTATCGGTTAGATGATCTTACCCCAACTTTCCTTCCCAAACACCCCCGTCCCCACTCCCTGCCCTCCGAAAAAAAGACAACTCAACTAACAAGCTACCTCTCTTGCAAAAGCCCGCTCCTGTTAAAAGTGTTCATATGGAAGCCCTTCAGACCCCCAGAGACATAGAAACCTCATAGGTACCCTTAACAGTTACTGCATATTGAAGGCTTTCTTAAGGGGTTCTCATTGCTAATCCTTCCGACCCCTGTATGAATTTCGGACGCCAGGAGCTGGACATCCGGCTCAGCACGGACTTGGGTGACTGCTGGCCGCTACCCTGGGACTTCCTCGAAGGCTTCAGGGGATTCCGTCTTGACATAGCATTTAAGGGTATACAGTACGTAGGGCTTACAGGAGCCGTATGTGGAGTTTAGTGGCTTCTCGGATTTTATGCGGGGCTTGCTCTTGCTTTACCCGCTGCTCTGCCAAGTGCTAGACCTGCTTGCACGGCTGTTTTCTAAAGCAAGGACTTGCGGGGAGTTGGGAGTCAGGCCGAAAGGTTCGGAAAAGTGAGCTTTGCTCAGGAAGATGTTGGAACACTGGGCGGTGTTTTACCTTACCGGAGGCATGGCCTGGGTCTACCATGACAAGGTCCCAAACCCCCAACCACAAAGTTGTGGAGGCATTGCACTGGTGTAAAACCTGCTCGGCACCACGACATTCACTAAGACATGCACCTCTTCTGGCATCAACGACCGGGGCGACTGCGGCATGCTCGCACTCAAGTAGACCCTAAGACTGCCCTAACACCTAGAAGGCTAGAAGGCATGAACCCTCAATCCCAGAAGCTGTAAGCTTGGAGCCCAAATCGTGAGCTTGGACTCTCAAAACTCGAACAATACGGGCGACGCTGGCACAGTCTCCTCCGGCCGTAGTATTTAGCACACGTCGCAGATAAGATCCTACTGTACAGGCCTGCATTGCCAAAAGGAGCCTCTTACTCCAATTCTGTTGCGTTCCTTATTGGCTTGGGAGTTTCGGTTTTGATTTCGGGGATTAGGGCCTATAGGGTCTCATGACTAAGCGACCTGAAGCGGAAGCAGTCGCAGCACAAAGCAACATAAAACTGTGAGAGTGCATGCTTTACAGGGACTCTGCATTGCGCCATGCTTGACTATACTATAGCACCCGACACACCACACTGTACTACCGTATCCGGCGTGTTTATTACACTCTAGACTGTGCGAGAGTAGACTATAGTAGCAGCCTGCAACACAGCATGCTACTGTGGTACAATCCTATCCTATCCTATTCGATTCTATCCCATTGCTATTGATACACACTTATTTTGACTATTCGTCTTGTTCCTAACCTTACTACCGCCAGCGCAGTGACAGCATGCAATCGTCTCATATTACCTGTTATGATTCATAACATATGTACGTAACCCTAAACCCTACTATAGCACATGTAAGTCTGATCTTCGTCCAGGATCGGACTCGGAGGCGGATCAAAAGGCTCAGCCTCCCAGGTTTTGGCGAGATTCCAGGATTTATCGGCGTTGGGGCTTCGGGGAGGGGAGGGGAGGGGGGGGGTTGGGGTTGAAGCCTGGAGGGTTCGGGGCTTCAAGGCTTTGCGGCTGTAGGTCGCTGTAGGAACTGGGGCCTCGGGTTTGGAGGAAGCCCTGTTCTTCTGTCCTTATATGGATCCGCGTAATTTCCCCAAAAGCCCGTGGGGATGCGTTTGGAAGAACATTTTCGACTGAGATCTGGGTTCAGGGCATAAAGATTCACGAGGTGACCTTGCTTGAGCCCGTGCTAAGGCCAACACCCGCGAGACTCCAAGATGTGCCCCTAAAAAACCCAACGTAAACCCCTGCACCCCCACACCCGACACCCCTGTACTGTGCAGCCCCACCACCTCGATATGCAACACTGAATGGAACGCTTCCCAAACACCGAACCTCCATATGCCGCATCATCCGCGGCAGCCAGCCCAGAGCGACGGCGCTCTCTCGCCGTGCGCGCGCAGCCTCCGAGGTGCCTTGGCGATCTGCCCCCCCTATCGTCAGGCTCGAAGTAACAAATCGCGGTATCAATAGCAACAATAATCAGTTGCAATATACCACTAGCAGTAGCAATAAGCGCCATCGATAATGATGACCCTGATAAGACTGACAATGACACATAGGACTGATGCTGTGACTTACGGGTGTAAGAGTCTCAAAGCACCTGGATCTAGAAATACCTAGAGTTTGTCTTGGGGAGCGTCGGGGCGTCGTGGCCCTGAACAACCACGTGGTGTGCGAAACGTGCAGTTTATGACGTGAAGGATTTGCAGTGCATAGAGAGACTGGTTCAAGTGGTCTGTGGAACAACTCAACCTGACTTGTATTTTCGTTTGCAAGCTTAGAAGCCGCAGGTCAGGTTCTGCAGTGCCAGAAACGCCCACCAAGCGATGTCTGCATCCTCAGGGTGAGCCTGCGAGGATGATGCTCGGCGCTTGCACTGGCTCATGAGAATAGCGAATGTACTTAGTACCGCTGGCTATGTGGATCTTTCAGGGTGTGATATGGCGCAGGTTCCGTGCGCCGTCTGCATCCCGAAAGGCAACCCTCTCAGGGTTCGTACGATCGGCACGGTCCCTTGTAATTCCAATACAAGCGACTCCTTCGTCCTCCGCTCGCGGAACCCTTTCGCACGTGCAGTAAGTCGGCTTTCTCCGATCTGCACAATCCCTTGCAATTCGGGTTTGAGGAATGTAAGTGGAAAGCGCCAAATCGAAACGAGGTCTTGAGCCCTCCTGTTCCTTGCTTAGTATGGAACAGTGCTCCTGAGGGGGCACATTGGACACTCGCAACAAAATCTCTATGCACACGCCAATCAGTGTGCCATTGCTCTCCCGCAGGACAAACCCTGAACCCTAAACACACCGTCAACCATGCTTTCCCGACACAGGCCTCCAGCGTCTCAAATACCTCCGCAGCAACAACTCTTGTGTGATGAGATCTGCTTTGCAGCCCTCCTTTTGTGAGATGGACACGTAAAGGGCCGAACCGCTTGTACAGTTGAAGCAGCCCTGATGCCATGGAACGCCCCCATGCAAATGAACCTCCCAAAGCCTAAACCCTAAACCAAACCCCCGGCTGGGGCACCAAATCCAGACATCCAAGCTCCGCCAGTCCGTTTGCGGACTCCTCCCCTTGGAGGCTTGGAGTTTAGGGATGAGGGTTTTCTTTCCTCCTACTTAGCAAGGACGAGCCCGCATTGCAGGGATGAGGGTTTCTTTCCACCCGCCCAGCTGACTATGTCGCACCGCAGGGAGAAACGTCGGACTGTTGAGTTGGGGCGGAGATTCAAGGCTCGACGTACTCGTTTAGGGAGGTTGAGGGTTTCGACTGGCACACTCGCACGGGGCAGGCCCGGCCTTTCTGTAGGGTTTAGGGCTTTTAAGGCTAAGGCTAGGGGCTGCTTAGGGCGTAAATGATCCTGGGCTTACATTTACATAGGCTTTGGGGGCTTCCGAGGTTTCGGGATTGGTTTGGGCTGGTGTTTTTGCTGGAGGTTTTGGGTGCTTGTTGGGGCTGTCGCATTTCGGGGCGGGTGTGTCGCGTTTTGGGCTTGCAGGGTGCTGTGGATTTGTAGGAGTTCTTGTCCGACGTACGATTTGCACCGGCTGACCAGAAGCGACTACAATCCAAGAAGAACCGTCGCCACGGAGGTTGTGCGGCTTGCGACGCCATTGGACACACTCAAGCGCCGAACGAAAACAATGCCAAATTGGTGCCCTGCAGTCGCCATCGGAAAATACTATCCTCTTGCACTGTCCAGAACCAACAGACGGCAGTTGAAAAAAATAGTGCCTCCTCTCGAGACCTGAAGCACCAGCACTTCAGCTGAGAAGCCATCTGAAGAAAGGCGAGAGATAAATGTACAGCCGGCGGTCTGGATTGCAACGAAGTCCTGGGAATTCTGGTCATTCTGGGATCGAGATCTTGCAGCTTGAGCGGCCTGGGGAAGTGAACCGAATCAGGCAACATTTAGCCCCTGGAGACTTAGGAAGACAGGTCAGGGATAGGTCCGAATTGCAAAGGCAACCTGCGAAGCCAGCAAAAATACTCAACCCGAAACAGGCGGATATTTTGCGGCACACGGCACTCCAAATCGCCGCATCGCCCTTACGACGGGGGCCGCATCCCCTCTGCGTGCTGGTCGGCACCTGCAGTGACTCACAGCGTGGCGGGCTGGGCGGGATGACCAAGTGTGCTGTTGATCGCGGGCTGGGGTTTTCTGCGACTAAGCTTTGCATATGATGTAATCATGGGGGGCTGTGCTCTTCCTCGGGCTGCCTGCAGCGACTTTGTCGGTTTCGTCTGACGTGGTGATGGAGAGGGGATTGCATATCGTGGAAGCCAGTAAGAGGCTACCCTACAAGGTGTCTGTACAGATCCACTGCTAGTATCTAAACCACACTCTGGATTCAGTGCAGGCGCCGCGCAGCCAAAGTAGCCAGCCTGGGCACAGCTTAATGGATCATGGGTAACAACAAGTAGGACAAGACACAATGGAGTCTGTACGACTGTACGAATTCTTTGATGCGAATCAAAGTACTTTTTCAGCCCTCGACAGATGAAGACTTGACGAGCTTAGTATGCAGTCTTACCATGTCAACGTGTCCTAGGGCTTCCAACCACAACTCCCCTGCTGACCGATGTTAAGGATAAGTGCGTGCACTCGAAAAGCCCTCTGAGACTGCAACTACACTCAATCAACAAGGCCCTACTTGTTGCTAATCGCTCTGTCCAGCTGGAAAGAGTAGGCTGCAGCATGCTTTCTGGGCCTGCACGCTTTTGGTGCTCGACCATGAACGTAGATCGACTGTGTGCACCAAGATGTGAAGTCAAGTGACAGCGAGATCGCCAAGGCCGCAACGCTGGAGCTTTGGACTGCATCTAACGCCTCGCCAGTGCGACTTTACATGGTACTTGGCATACTACATTTCAAGACATGTTGAGATAACTGTACAATTCTACCATTTTAAGATATACTTAAAGCCTATACTACATAATACTTTTGCTGTAGGAGTATATGAATCAACCCTTCACGTATAAACATCAAACCGAACGTCTATACATATAGACACGCTCTATCTCTCTCTCGCTCTCTCTCTCTCTCTCTCTCTCTATATATATATATATATAATATACACACATACTGAATCATTTCTACGGATTTTTGAGTACATGTACCCGTATACTACATGCATACATGCATAATCATGCATACATTCTCCTCAGCTCTCGCCCCGCTGGTGTCCTGAAGCAGGGCGGGCACGCCACGCAGGGCGGTGAGCCGCGTGGCAACGTCAGTGCTGCCCTGCGCAATGGCGCGCAGAACCGTCCTGATGCAAAGGGCAGTATGGAATAGTATGGATGTGCGGTAACCATGCACGTGTGAGAAGGACCTCCACTGAATATTTCTGATCCAACCGTGCCTCGTTGCATCACTCGGGGGCTCGCCGAGGAAACCCACAACTTGCTCAGCAATGCCTCCGGACCACTCTGGGCGTTTCCGCTCCGTTTTGGAGGAAGGGACTCTCGAAGTGCCATTTTGACTGCTCTCTGGATCCGGTTCTACCAGATGCTAGAGCCTATGCGGCTGAAGTGCCACTCGTCGGCAAAAACCAATGTTCCTGCATCACCTGGGTGTCTAACGATTTTTGCCGCCATTCTGCTTACCGTTTACATGAGCCAGTGGGGAAAGGAAAGGACTCCGGATTCGGCTGCCTTGCGACTTCGAAAACGTTGCGGCGATTGTTGCTCTTCGTCATGATCACATAGATCGTTGCTATTGTTGAATCTGCGAAGGTATGATCCGTGAGGATGTGTTTTTTGCACGTGTCTCTCTCCCTATTAAGGGGCCACTCTCCAGTCTAGGCTTGCATCTCGTGACAGCGGAATGCAGGAGTAAACAGTGGCAATTGCACAGCTTCTACTGATTCTACTACTGCATACCTGCCTACAGAAAGCAACGATGAAGCCGAGGGGCGATCCATCGGCTCTTCCACCTTCTCCTTGTCCGGGGCTTTTGGCAAAAAGGCATCCACATCATTCAGTCCCTGAAATTTGGCTCCTCCAGACAAGCCGACACTCCCACAACCACTCTACTTAACTTGGGCCTCATCGAAGGTGAGGAGACGCGCCAGTGCCATTATCGCGACCTCCACAAGCTCCGGCACCTCCTTGGAACTAATGGCCGGTGGATGGCGTCAGGCATGTCTGCACAGAGAGATGAACCTGCCTCATTCTGGAAGGTATCCACACAATTAAAACTGTTGGCCACGTTTCTGGAAAGCGGTTGAGGGCTGCGATCGCCAGGTCGACCGCCACAGGTGGTGACCTCTGCCTGCAGTCGCTGTATTCAGTTGCTCTCCCAGGGCTCCGGCAGGTGTACAAAGCTATGTTTTGCATTGCATTGCTGCTCCCCGTGCCGCTTGATAGCAGACGTTCACGATCCACAAATTGAGGCGAACACTCGGTCCCTTCATTGACTACGCCTGAGTGAAACGACGCGGGTGATTTTAGACCTAAAAATCCCTAAACATAAACTCGTGAGAAACATTCGCCAACCGAACCTTGCAGCCACCAACGCCGCGATGAGGTCAAGACCTCGGATCCTGAGGAGGGGTACATCATAAACCGGTCGAACAGTTCTAGAACTGGTATAGAACAATCCTAGAACCCTGATCAAACCCTTCTAGAACAGGCAGGTATAGAGCCCTTATAGAACAACTAAAGAACCGGATTCAATCGTTACAGAACCTTGCAGAATCCTTATAGAACAATTATAGTGCTTTGTAGACTGTGTGTGTGTCTGCGCCAAGCACATTAGATTTCAGTTTGATGCAAACGCAAACAGTACGTGTTCTCGCAGACTATATCCTGTCTGTGGGTGTGTGTGTGTGTGTCCTTTCTCTCTCTCGCTCTTTCTTTCGCTCGCTCTCGGTGTACACAGTGAAGGAGGTGTGGCAATATCAACCTAAAAAACATATATGCCGAGACAGAACGTGGGATATGTGGGTGTGAGTGCATGTAAATTGCACACGAGCATGTGTACAGGTGCGTGCACGTGCATGCGTGTGTGTGTGTGTGTGTGCGTGTGTGCGCGCGTATGTGTGTGTGTGTGTGTGGTTGTGTGTGTGTGGTTATGTGTGTGTGTGTGTGTGGATGATTGTGTGTGTGTGTGTGTGCGTGTTTGTGTGTGTGTGTGTGCGCGTGTATGTGTCTGTGTGTGTGCGTGTGCATACGTACGCTCTGCGATACAGATAGGCTCTGCCTCAGACCTGGACAAGGCTAGACATCCCTCAAACCTAAAAGACCGTGTTCTATATCAGCGAAATCCAAGCAACTGCACGACCAGCGACCGCGGCTGGGAGGCAAGCGATGAGAGGACCGCCTTGTGAACAAGGGTGATCTGTACTGAGGGCATCTCCCGTCGGGTCCACCATAACTGAATGCAGTCTCTTCCGTTAGCTGGATAGACTCCCTGAGGAGACCATGATTTCGAACATCATGGAACAACCGATAGTATCCGCGCTGGCATGCAGCATTCGGAGATGTGTGAGATGCAGATCTCTCGGAGCTGTTGACAGTTGAGCTGACATTCGAAACAAGGTCAAGGCTGACCCGTGTTGTGACATGCCGCACGCAGCCGTACGAGTACGACATCAAGCATTCTTTGCCTGCCCCTCATGTCCGACGTGATTTTCGCATATTTTCGCGTGTAGTCACTGGGCAAAGGCGTATGTGCATGCCAACACGTACGATAATCTGATCTTTAGCTTCAGAACACGGCCTAGGCATGTTCAACATACTCCTCATTCAGCGTCGTCCTCAGATGCTGGTAGTGTACGACGTAGAAATCTGCACTTCCAGAGATTCTTATCTATTTCCTGCATCGTTTGGCTGTTCGTGGAGCTCTCCTGACCTTTTTATCCAGTCTTCAGCCGTGCCTACTGGCACGTTCTTGCGTGAGGCTGTGCCTTTGTTTTGCTTGTTTGCATGAAGACAGCGGCCTCCTCCACATCGCAATCGACTAGAGCTCCGGCATCGCTGCCAGCTAGGGCCTTCCACAAGTGAACATTACATGGAAACCACTGACCCACACAAGCACTCCTGCACATATGTTGTAGCACTTCAGTTGAGAATCAGTTTCGGCATAATCCCCGAGCCACTATTCCCCTGAAGCACAGCACTTCACTTCTCGTGGGATCTATCGTCGCCCAGGACCGCTAGATCAGCTCCAAAAGCTCGGGACCTGTAACGCGGCACACCCAGACTCCTGCGGGTTCGCTCGCTTCCAAGCACAACACGGGGTGGCTTGAGCGCCAGATGCTTGGAAATGGGATGTTGCCGGGTATCATCCCTTTTGCAACTGGCTTGCAAGCTCAAGCCAGGACAGCTGACTCGTTCGGGTATCATCCCTAAACCCTAAACCATGCAAGGAGGTGCTAAGCTAGGAGCGCTTGGCTGTGCACAGCAAAGGCGTTCCAATGGGTAAAGCATGCTAACGGTAACGAGTCTCGCCCCCGCTCCTGTTGTTCCGAAAATGTCTAGAAGCAGTAGCACCCTCTGCTCTGCTCCATCGAACCCTTGCGGGGTTGGCCCAGATCCACAACATCAACTTGCCGGCTCCTGCAGAGCGGGATTCTGCCCATGCCTGTGCGCAGCTTGTGGGAAATTTCGAGGGTTTTCGGACAACTAGAAGTGGCGCCCCGGTATTCAAGTATCTCAAGAAGGATTCGATTCTGCTGTGTAAGGCGGGTCCCTTATCTTCTCCAATATTGGCTCAGCTCTTCCACTGGTCCCACTCACAAGCCGTGATGTAGAGTCACATGGTTGCGGGTAAAGAATCTAGACGGACGAATGTCGGGCGATGGGCGGACTGCCCGATCCGCATTCTTGCTTATCACCGTTCATGAACGGAAGACTTCGCCGAACATCACTATTTCGTTCAGCTTGCTTCTACTTTCTAGCCAAACCTCGACTTCAAGCTCTTGCACCAAAGACTACATCAAACTGCTACAGTAGATCACCCCACGCTCAAACTTTAGGTCCCTCAGAACCCAAGACCCTGAACCCCAAAACGCCAGGCCCCTAGCCTTTTGAGGACCGCCAGGGCTAAGTCGGGGGCGCCCAAGTCGAGGAACCTTCTAGCAGCAGTAGTAGTAGTAGTAGTAGTAGTAGTAGTTAGTAGTAGTACTAGTAGTAGTAGTAGTAGTAGTAGTAGTAGTAGTAGTAGTAGTAGTATTAGTAGTAGTAGTAGTAGTAGTAGTAGTAGTAGCAGTA
>CAJNDV010012091.1:37964-48600 GCA_905221635.1 Symbiodinium sp. CCMP2456
AGAAGCCTAAATACTTACCGATATTATTGCTTAGGGTTCCTTAGGGTTTAGGGTTTAGGGTTTAGGGTTTAGGGTTTAGGGTTTAGGGGTGTAGTTATACTATCCCGTACCAATATTATTGCTTAGGGTTATTGCTCAGGGTTATTTAGTGTAGTTATACTATACGTAACGGAGCTCAAAGCCCTATTCTAATTATAAAGGCCTCTACAGTATATGGTGTTGTGTGCTGCGAGTTCTCTACACCCTTATAAAACCTAGAGCTGCGTTTTCGGTCGCGGAGTTTGGTGTTGAGGAGTGTTGGGATTTCGTGTCGGTTTCTTGTTCAGGGATTGGGGCTTTTAGGTGGCGCTAAACAAACTCCCACCAGGAGCGTCCTTCGATCCTTACATGGGGGGCCCTAAGCCCTAAACCCTAAATCCTAAACCCTAAACCCTAAACCCTATCCTTAATAGTAGTCAGGTAGGGCATGCTGGAGGGTGGACGAAGGGCCTTGGTTCCTGAATTGTTGCCCCTGCACTTCTTTAATCGGGCGTGCAGATGTTGGGAAATCAGGGTTTAGGGTTTAGGGTTTAGGATTTAGGGTTTAGGGTTTAGGGTCATTGCGGCTTAGCAGCCTCTAGGCCGGAGCTTACCAGAAATTCCTAAATCCATATCTCAGATCCCGGACAGGTGACTAGACGAAACCAGAGTTTTTTGGACTTTTCATGCGTGGAGCATGTCGATAAGCGTGGAGGTCTCGCTGCTCAGTGGCAAGACCCTAAACCCTAAACCCTAAACCCTAAACCCTAAACCCTAAACCCTAAACCTGTGGAAGCAGGCCTGGACGAAACTGTGGAGACGCTGACGCAACGGGCACAGATCGCCCTGGGAGTCGGGAAAGGTCGGCTGCTAGATTCTTCTGGAGTCGTTCTGGACCGGTGCGCGAAGACCACGAATTCCGGGATTCAGAACGGTGACTCGCTGACCTTGCATGTAAGCAGAGTTCAAATTCAGTCTCAGAGCAGACGATCCAGTGCTTTTGCTGCCATTCTTGGCGATGGATCTGTCGTGACCTGGGGTGATGCTCGCGTTGGTGCTGACAGTAGTGCCGTGCAGCATCAGCTGAAACATGTGCAACAGATACAAACCTCTCGACACGGCGCTTGCTGCTGCCATTCTTGGTGATGGATCGGTTGTAACCTGGGGTCATGCTGCCTTTGGTGGCGACAGCAGTGTTGTGCCGGAACAGCTGAAGAATGTGCAGCAGATCCAAGCCTCCAGCGGCGCTTTTGCTGCCATTCTTGGCGGCGGATCCATCGTGACTTGGGGTAATGCGGAGTTCGGTGCTGACAGCAGTGTCGTGCAGACTCAGCTGAAGAACGTACAGCAGATCCAATCCTCCAGCAGCGCTTTCGCTGCCATTCTTGGCGACGGATCCGTGGTGACCTGGGGTCCGGCTGGCGGTGGTGGCGACAGTAGGGCTGTGCAGGACCAGCTGAAGAACGTGCACCTGATCCAAGCCTGTGCTGGCGCTGTTGCTGCCATTTTGGGTGATGGATCGGTTGTCACGTGGGGTGATGCTGACGATGGTGGCGACAGTAATGCTGTGCAGGGCCAGCTAAAGAATGTGCAACAGGTCCAAGCGCATGGTCGTGCTTTTGCTGGCATTCTTGGCGATGGATCGGTTGTAACCTGGGGTGCTGCTGCCGTTGGTGGCGACAGCAGTGTCGTGCAGGGTCAGTTGAAGAACGTGCAGCAGATCCAAGCCTCTAGCGGCGCTTTCGCTGCCATCCTTGGTGATGGATCGGTTGTAACCTGGGGTGATGCTATCTTTGGTGGCGACAGCAGTCTTGTGCAGGGTCAGCTGAGGAATGTGCAGCAGATCCAAGCCTCCAGCGGCGCTTTCGCTGCCATTCTTGGCGACGGATCCGTGGTGACCTGGGGTCCGGCTGGCTGTGGTGGCGACAGTGGTGCTGTGCAGGGTCAGCTGAACAGTGCGCAGCACATGCATTCCTCTGGCAGAGCTTTTGCGATGAATCTGTCGCGACCTTGTGTAAGTAGTGCTTCCAAGGGTGGCAGTAGCGTCTCGGTAGTTTACAGACAGTAGTACTGGGCAGTACTATCCGCCTGACAAGCTGCCTCCCAACACCTATACAGTAGCCTATTAAACCCTAAACCCTAAACCCTAAACCCTAAACCCTAAACCCTAAACACTAAACCCTAAACCCTAAACCCTGAACGGCCAAAATCCAAAGCCCAACGGCCAAAATCCAAAGCCCAAGGGCCAGAACCCTGAACCCCGAACCCTATAATTTGCCCCGAGCACTGCGCTTACCCTGAAACTGAACCCTAAATAAACCCTAAACCCTAAACCCTGAACCCTGAACCCTGAACCCTAAACCCTAAACCCTGAACCCTTGCCAGGTCCCGGCCCCGTTTGGGAGCGACCTCCTTCGAGTACGGAAGGCCTTCTTTTCCGTGCCATTGTCATGGTTCAGTCCTTCGGGTCGGTGGGTTTAGGGTTTAGGGTTTAGGGTTTTTTAGGGTTCAGGGCGTCGGGTTTGGCATTGCATGTCCAGGTTGTTCAATTCACTTCTTCAGGGCTTAGTGTGTAGGGGTTCATTGGGTGTTGAGCTGCAGGCAAGGGTTTGTGGGATTCGGGGTAGTTCGATTGAGTTCTTAAGAGATTTGGAGTTTAGGGCTTTGGTGTTTGAGGTTCGGGCTAAGGGTTCAGAATTTGAACTGGTCGGAAGGTAGGTAGGCAGGCAGGCAGGCAGGCAGGCAAGGCGGGCAGGTAGGTAGGTCGGTAGGCAGGCAGGCAGGCAGGTAGGTAGGTAGATGGTAGAGTTAGTTAGCTAGTAGATAGTCAGTTATTTGTTAGTTAGCTAATTGGTTAGCTGGTTGGTCAGTGAGGTAGTTATTGGAGTTACTCAATCGTTAGTTAACGGGTAGCTAACAGTTGTTAATTCAATATACTTAGTGAGCTAGGTAGATAGATAGCTAGACGGCTGTACAGATAGCAATCGGAATCTTTTTGTAGATTGTTGGTAAGCCCCTAAACCCTAAACCCCTCCATATGTCCCTGGTCCGGGTCCAGGGCCCTAAACCCTAAACCCTAAACCCTATAAACCTTAAACCCTAAAAACCCTAAACCCTAAACCCTATAAACTACACCCTAAACTCTAAACCGTAGAGGGGAACTTTGAGGATGACAGGTCTTGTTTGGGCTCTTCGACGTCATGCTTCCTAGGTGCCCAGAGCCCCCGAGGCCCTTCCTTACTTAGGGTTTAGGGTTTAGGGTTCAGAGTTTAGGGTTTAGGGTTTAGGGTTTAGGGTTCAGGGTTTAGGGTTTAGGGTTTAGGGTTCAGAGTTTAGGGTTTATAGGGTTTTGGGTTTTGGGTTTGGGGTTTTGGGTTTACCTATTGTCTCCATTGTAGTTCCTTTTTTGGGGATACCTTATAAAATCCTAAATATTTAATTGGCTAAACCAAAAAGAGGAACTACAATGGAGACTATAGGTAGGGTTAAGAGTTTAGGGTTTAGGGTTTAGGGTTTTGTGTTTTTCGTTTAGGCGCCCGCAAATCATCCGTACGCGACGAAACCCTCAAGCCCTAAACCCGAAACCCGAAACCCTAAACCCTAAACCCTAAACCCAAAGCCCTAAACCCTAAACCCGAAGGTGTTCGGGAATGAGGGGTTGCTGGGGATACGCGGGCTCTCAACGGCCTTCTATTCCCTAGGGTTTAGGGTTTAGGGTTTTGGGTAGGGGTTTAGGGGTTTAGGGGTTTAGGGTTTAGGGTTTAGGGTTTAGGGTTTAGGGCTCCAAGTGTACAAATAGTACCTACTTTGGGGTCTAAAGTCTATAAATAGTGCCTACTTTGGGCTTTTTGGAGCCCCAGGGATTCTGCGGCACCAAGCAACAAAAGCGGTTTTTGACCGCCAACGGGAAGTTATCACTAAAGTGTTGCAGCGTAATTAGTTGTAGCAGAAAGTCAGCGCCTGTTTAAAATGCTTTGTTGGTATCTTGTGAGCCCTGAAAGTCTGCTTTCGTCTTCTCGCGCGCACTGTCAGGTTTCACGTGAGCCACCCAGAGGTGCATGCTTCCTACTTCCGCAAGAGGCGTCTCGGCCGGGAGGAAACCCTAAACCCTAAACCCTAAACCCTAAACCGATGAATCCTGGGTTTTGGGGTTCGAGGTTTTCTTTTTCAGATTTGTAGGGATTGGGTAGGGGAGGGGTGCTTCGGCGATGTACGAGGAGAACAGGACATAGCGAGGTGACACAGGTGCGAGGATCAGGGGTTGAAGTTCGGGGTTCAGGGAGGGTTTAGGGTTTAGGGTTTAGGGTTTAGGGTTTAAGGTTTAGGGTTTAGGGTTTAGGGTTTAGGGGTCGAGGTCAACCTAGAGCTACTTCTACCCCCATGCTTTACCGTTCTCAAGATAGTGTTTAGGTCCCTGGAGTTCTTGGGGTCGGTTCTCCTCTCTTACATGGATGTCCTCAAAAGCCCGAATAAAATGACTAACTATCCTCGTATAATCGCAATCTAGCGGAGCTATCATTCTCTCGAAATTTCAGCTCTGCGTTTTAGCCTCTTCCCCCTGAATCCCCCAACATCTATACTCTCTGGTTCAGTGGCTTTACCCTAAACCCTAACCCTTAAACCCTAAACCCTAAACCCTAAAACCCTTAAACCCTAAACCCTAAAACCCTTACACCCTAAACCGTAAACCCTAAAACCCTAAAACCCTAAACCCTAAACCCTAAAACCCTTCTGAGCAGGGATCGCATCGCCAGCCTTGTGGCAGAGCAGCGGCAGAGGTGGACGGAGGATTTGGGCAGATGGGGTTTCCGATTCAGAATTGATCGTCTTAGGGTTTAGGGTTTAGAGTTTAGGGTTTAGGGTTTAGGGGGGTTCAAAAGTTCGGGTGTTTACGGTCTGTAGTTTACAGGGTTTAGGTTTTGGATTTATGATTTAGGGGTGTAGGGCAGTGTAGAGATTCAACGAGGCTTTTCATCTCGATCAGAATCTTCAGCTACAGTGCTGCTTCACCAGGTATGCCCAGTTGTAAGTAGTTTCCGGCCAGGAAAGAATTGGTATCGATTTCGGCCCTTGGATTAGTTAGGAAGCATTGGTGTGCACAGCTTCGAGCCCCAAAGCTCGGCACTGCTGGGCTTTCTGCATTCGCAGGGAGCTGAGCACAATGGAAAGTATCGTAAATCCGGTCACACCCAGTAACGCCGTGGAAAAGGCGAGAGCCCTTTGGATTGTTTGGGTTCGGTAGCCTCGAGCAGGTAAGTCTCTTGAACAGCCTTCGGCATTAAGGGCAACGGCGTGGGTTTCAAGAAGAAGCTTGTTAAACTTTCCCTACGGCTTGGGCAGCTTTTGGTCACTCTGTCAGCTATCGCGCGCACACGCACACCACGTACATCAATATTATCCCCAACCCCTTAAACCCTAAACCCTAAACCCCTGAACCCTAAACCCTAAACCCTAAACCCTAACCCTAAGCCCCTTAGCCTAAAACCCGTAAAACTCCTGATGAACATTTGCTCTCGCCATGATCCTGGTCAGAGCTTTCATTTGGGACAGTAGCGCAAGCAGCAAGGAAGTTGGGTCTGAGGGCCTGAAGCCCGACACTGCCAACCTAAACTTGCAACTTTTGGGTTTGAGGATTAGGGTTTAGGGTTTAGGGTTTAGGGTTTAGGGTTTAGGGTTTAGGGTTTAGGGTTTAGGGTTTTAGGATTAGGTTTTTCAACTCCCGAGCCCTGGTCGTAAAAGGTAACCCCGAGGGTCCATGTACTCATATAGTATATACTTTGGCCTTAAAGTAGTCCCTATATAGGTACTTTAGGGCCAATGTAGGGTAAGGGGTTGGATATTTCACCTGCGCAGCATGTCGATTGACGTGGAAGTTGGGATGATCAGTGGAAGGAAAGCCACTGTGCAAGCTGCCTTGGACGAGACACTGGGAACGTTGAAACGACGGGCACCGATTGCACTCGGGATCGGGGCAGGTTGCCTCCTGGATTCATCTGGATGCGTCCTGGAAGGATGTGGGGGTTTCCGAAAACAGGGGACCCCAATATAGTACTCTAAATAATAGGATCCTTATTGTGAGGACCCCTAAATAAGGTACCCTTTATCTTCGGAAGCCCCCCATGTGTGACACTAAAGAAAGCCAGGGTGCAGAATGGTGACTCCCTGACCTTGTTGCGCACCAGCACGGTGCGAGTTCAAGCCTCTGCTGATGCGTTTGCTGCCGTTCTTGGTGATGGATCGGTTGTGACATGGGGTTGGGATTTCCATGGTGGCGACAGCAGTGCTGTGCAGGGTCAGCTGAAGAATGTGCAGGAGATCCAATCCTCTGGCGGCGCATTTGCTGCCATTCTGCGCGATGGATCCGTGACCTGGGGTAATGCTGAGTTCGGTGCTTATTAAGAATGTGCAGCAGATCCGTGCCTCGCAATCCGGGGCGGCTTTTGCTGCCATTCTTGGCGATGGATCCATTGTCACCGGGGGTGATGCTGGCACTGCCTTGATCGCAGCCCTCCTGGCCTGGTCGAGCGTCCCGTGCACTGCTTCACGGCCTTCGATTGAAGGGCATAGTGCCACAAGCGAGGAGGCCGTGCAGTACCAGGATGCGCGCCGCCGTGTGCTGAAGTTGTCTGACAAGCTTGCGGACCTGGAGCACCAGAAAGCTGAGACCGTCCAGCAACTCACCGAAGCCCAGCGGCAGATGAAGAGCTTCTTGGAGAAGACCGCTTGCAGCTGCGCTGGCTACGAATGTGGCGAGTCTGGTGGTGACAGCAGTGCTGTTCAGCACCAGCTCAGGAATAGGTAACGACTCTCCTGGCAGTGCTCGTAGCAAGCTCAAGCTGCAAGATTTGCACAAGCACATCGAAGAATTGGCCTCGAACCATTAATCTGGCTTCGGCAACATGTGCAGAATCCTACAAACCTCAACCTGTAGCAAAGGCCTGCTTTTTAAGACTCCGCCGACCGACGGGACAGGAGCTTGGACTGCAGTGCTCCATTGCTTGCAGGACAAATCTCGAAGATAACTTCCCAATCAGCCTGGGCGAAACAAGCCTGAGTTCGTGATGTTCGGCATGACGGGACAATTTCTTGACTCACATTAATATACATCTTGCTGTAAACCCTCATTCCGAACGCGCACCCTCAAAGGTGGACAGGTGAGAAAGCTAAGCTCAGCTTAAAATGTCTGGGCTTCGCCTAGTCAGAGGAACTCTCAAAGCTCAAGGCTTACCAAGAAGAGTGCATACAGCAGACACCTGACAGCGAAGCCTCCTCTAACTCCTTTACTTACACACTGAACCCTAAATGCTAAACCCGCGTATCCTTAGACTCATATACTGCACTACAGCACGCACTGTCGCCGAAGACTTGTCGACAAGATTGCGAGTACGAGATTATGTAATTAAGCCCTACAAGCACAACCCCATAAAAACAAAACAGACTAGCACTCACAAGTCAGTGAAAACCATTCCCTTAGGGTCCATGTACTCATATCGTATATACATTGGCCCCAAAGTACCTATATAGGGACTACTTTAAGCCCAAGGTATATACTATTTAGGTACATGCATCCTGAGGGATTGTCACAACGTGAGATGACCTCCGCGCAGTTTCATGGGGTACTTCCGGGCTGCCTGGCTCCATGGGGATATAGGGTTTAGGGTTTTAGGGTTTAGGGTTTAGGATTTAGAGTCTGAATAATTAGAATAGATAGGGGCTGCGGGGATCCTTGACAGGGTTTCGAAAAGGCTTATTATACGGGTATTGTAGAGCCTGCATAACTAGGGTTTAGGGTTTAGGGTTTAGGGTATAGTAGAGCCTGCATAATTAAACTGGGGTGTCTTTGGTTTTCTTTTGGAAGGGGAGGGGGGGTGGAGGGGGCTGATTATACAGTATAATTCTTCTAAGCGAACCCTGGATCCTTCATGCCTGTCCCTCTCGGGCTTGAATAGTGTCAAACACTGGCCCTAAACCCTGGGTTTAGGGTTTAGGGTTTACCCTAAGCCCCATACCCTAAACCCTGTACCGTGTCAAGCCTCGAACCTTGTAGCTTCCTCATCTCTCCATTGTCCCAACGCGCAAACTCGAAAATTTCTCTGGGCCTGGTCATCAACTAAAGGAGAAAGCATTGTCTGTTCTGCAGCAGACGTCAGTACCTGAAACCTTTGCAAGAAGCTTCATAACAGCAGAAATCCCACCCTGTCTTAAAACCCTGGAATAAAGATGCATAACACACTATAAAAAACTCAGAAACCCTAAACCCGAACCCCTATACCCTCAACCCTAAACCCTAAACCCTGAACCCTGAACCCTAAACCGTAAACCCTAAACCCTAAACCCTAAACCCTACAAGACAAGCTGCTAGGGAGTACCGGGAGATGCAGAAGAAGCATCCCTATTCCTGGCTCGAAGCCTGGAAACAGAGGGGCCTAAATAATTACCGCCTTAAGAACCCAAAACCTACTTTTTTGTAGGGTTCCTATAAATCCCATATTAAGGTTTATAATAAGAACCTACAGAAAAGTGGGTTTGGGGTTCTTAAGGCAATACTCTTTTGGGGGCTCCTCCTTATTTTAGCATAGTATAATATACCCCAAAAACCTTATTAGGGCTTTGGGGTTTAGGGGTTCAGGGTGTAGGGGTTTAGGGTTTAGGGTATGGAGGTGCTTTCCTGTCAGTTCATGCGAGGGCTTTCAGCTTTTGTGTTTGAGATTTGGGGTTTAGAGGGCTTGCTATGTTTTTGTTGGGGGGTGGGGTGTTCCTGATAAGAGCTTCCCTGAGAGCCCAAGCGAGGTACGTACTTGTTTCTGAAGCCTCTGCAACCTCGGAGTCCTAAGTCCAGGGGTTTAGGGTTTAGGGTTTAGGGTTTAGGGTTTAGGGGTTTAGGGTTTAGGGTTTAGGGTTTAGGGTTTAGGGTACATCTCCATCTGCCCTCCATTCAGAGAGACCCCTTTCAACAAACTAAGGAACGGAATACATGAACCAGCCGAGCAATAGAAGGGACCACAGATGCCACAACTGTATCACAGCCTACCACCCCTAATTGCAAACTCTGAAAGCAATCGGAAGAAAGAGCTGGGTGTCCACCAGGAACCATCCCCTTCTTCTAATAATACCAACCCGACGGTGCGTATCATACCCTATTCTAGGTCCAGGTTTAGGGTCTGGGGTTTAGGGGTTTAAGGGTTTAGGGTCATAGCAAATTATCATCACCGCCTCAAGGCATGACACGAAGCCGCCGCCAACGCTGAAGATGGAAGCGCCCTTGCACCGAGCTCGGATGCTGTTTGTAACCTGACATAGCCTAAATTGACCGGTTCTAATATTCCTGCGGGCTCCTTATGCTAAATATGCCATATACATTCATTCTAAGTGTTGGGATCCCAGAATCCCAGGAAGCCTAATGTGCGCCCCCCCCTCCGAAAAAAAAACGGAAGTATCAGGATCCCGCGAAGGGTATAGGCTACCGTAGACCGCCAAACACTAAGAACTAAACCACAAACCCTAAACCGTGGCTCCCCCTCGCCCGAAAACACATCCTAGGGTACACCTGTAGCCGAAAAGACCTACCTTTGTTACTAAAAAAGGTACCCTAAATGAGGGTTCCTGATTATGGTTTCTATATCAGTGTAGTTCCTTGAAAAGGGCAGGGTGTAGGGCCGAAGCATGTCGATTACCGTCAACGTTTCACTGCTTAGTGGCAAGACAGCTACCGTGCAAGCAGGACTGCACGAAACTGTGGGGACGTTGACACAACAGGCACAGATCGCACTTGGAGTCGGGAAAGGGCGTCTGCTGGACTCGTCTGGGGTCGTTCTGGACGGATGCGAGGAGATCGCTAAGTCGCAGCTACAGAACGGTGATTCCTTGACCTTGCATGTGCTTAGAGTTCAGGTTCAGTCCGGGGTGGCTTCTCTTGCTGCCATTCTTGGCGATGGATCAGTGGTGACTTGGGGTCAAGCTCGCCTTGGTAGTGACAGTGCTGTGCAATGTCAGCTGAAGAATCCGCAGCACATCCAAGCCTCCGGCTCTGCTTTTGCCGCCATTCTGGGTGATGGATCGGCGGTGGCCTGGGGTCATGCTGACTTTGGTGGCGACAGCAGTGCTGTGCAGGGTCAGCTGAAGAATGTGCGGCAGATCCAAGCCGCTTGCGGCGCTTTTGCTGCCATTCTGGACGACGGGTCCGTTGTGACGTGGGGTCCGGCTGCCCATGGTGGCGACAGCAGTGCTGCGCAGGATCAGCTGCAAAATGTGCGGCAGATCCAAGCCTCCCGCCGTGCGTTTGCTGCCATTCTTGGTGACGGATCGGTCGTGACCTGGGGTGCTGCTCTCTGGGGTGGCGACAGTAGTGCTGTGCAGGGTCAGCTGAAGGATGTGCAGCAGATCCAAGCCTGTGAGAGTGCTTTTGCAGCCATTACTGGTGATGGATCCGTTGTGACCTGGGGTGACGCTGCTGTTGGCGGCGACAGCGGTGCTGTGCAGGATCAGTTGAAGCATGTGCAGCAGATCCAAGCCTCTTGGGGAGCTTTTGCCGCATTTCTTGGCGATGGAACCGTTGTGACCTGGGGTGAAGCTGGCTCTGGTGGTGACAGCACTGCCGTGCAGGGTCAGCTGAAGGATG
>CAJNDV010012102.1:9562-21097 GCA_905221635.1 Symbiodinium sp. CCMP2456
ATATATATATATATATATACCCACGAGTGGTCCCCCCTTCGGTGTTGTGGCTTCATGGGAGCTTCGGGATTCTCGGGATGTCTCAAAACTGAGCTGGGGAGGGTTTACGGTTTAGGGTCTATGTGGTTTGGAGCCGTTTAATCAAGGAACCTGTAAAGGAACCCCTAGAGGAAAATTTACCAGCACCCCATAATTATGGTAACTTAATTGAATTCCCAGGCCTGCACCCCTATAGAACCTCTACAAAAACCTCGTAAGGGACCCTGCAGTACCCTCAGAGAAACCTTCGAAGCAACCTGTAGAGGAACCGCATGGTACCCTTAGAAGAACCTTTCAAGGAACCCCTGCCAGCAGGCCTTAGGGAGGAGCTCGGATGCCAAAGCGCTTGGAGCTTGGAACTAGGGCTTTGGGGTTTAGGGTCCAGGGATTTTGGGGTTCATTGTAAGGGTTTCATAAGAGCTCTACCAGAGGGTTTGGGATTTATGCTTTCGTTCTGTGTTGGGCCTTGTTCAGAGAACGGGTGCGACACGTCCAGGCGAGATTCACGCAAGCCTGTGCAAAAAGGGTTTCGTTCTTGGGTTGTTGTTTAGAACCTTTTTGGGGCTTCGGTTTTCGCTTTAAGGCTGTCGAGCTCCTGTTTTGTTCTGTTAAGGCGTTTGGATTCTTGTTCGGAGCTGGGGCTTTAGACGCAGGCTTTGGGGTTTCGGTTTTCGGGATGTTTTTCGGCTCTAGGGTACCGCTTCAGGTTGATATTGGTCCTTCGCTGGGTTTGGGTTTGAGAGCTCCTGGTTGCAGGTTTTAGGTTCCCTTTAAGGGTTTCATAATATGGAGGGTTCTGTAGCAGGGTTCAACTTGGTTCAACAGATGAAATTTTAATGAACAGGCTGGGGTGAAGGGCTCCTATAAGCTAGGGATTCTTTATAGTTCCTTTGGGGGTTCCGCTACGTAGGCCTTATATTCCAGGATTGTCATGCTGTTGGTTTAGGGTCTGGCTGTTGGGTTTCGATTTTGTTTGCCAAGAGTGTTTTGTGTTCTTAGGGTCTGGGGTTTGAGGGTTTAGGGCTTTTGTCATGCTGGTAGGGCGTTGGGTTTAAGCACAGGTTTGATTTTGCCATAGGGTCTTATTATGTTCTATAGTATTGTGGATCTTACGAGCTTTAGGCCTTTCAGGGTTGGGTGTGCCGTGCCAAACAGAAGGGTGCCGGCTGAACGCACTTTACTCAACAGCCTTACCCACTCCCAGGCCGTCCATGCACTAGTCATACAGGCTTCGAGCCGTCTGTGTACATGCTTTTTATAAGCACCTAAATCTGAAATCTTTATGCAAGCCATGCAAAGCTTGCTCAAAAGACCTTATAGAGCCCTCATAAAGCCTTCCGCCCCAAACCCGAATTCCTACAGCCCAAAAGTGATTACAACCCTCACGAAAGCCTTGTACAAGGTGCCAAAACCGACATGTCACGCCGCTACGCGGCCAAATATCAACGTGTGACCCCCTGACCCTATAGCCGCTATAGCCCTCCAGCCCTAAAGGCCCTGAAGCCTTAAACCCTTCATCCTAAGCCCTAGAAATCCTAAAGCCGTAAACACATCTCTTTGTCGGGCAACCAACCACTCACGAAGTTCGTCCGGAACTTTCCCTAAGGGTCCAAAGGACCCAATAATAAGGTACTTTCGTTGCGGATGGTAGTTATCTAGGTTAATATTTGGGAGAGTATATGATTATTAGGTACCTGGACCCTTAGGGTTTGTAAGATTGCACGGATCACTTGGTGTGTCTGGGGCATCCTGCCTCTCTGTTCCTAGATCCACCTTGCAGCTGGTTTAGCTCTCTCTTCGTCATGCCAAAGAAGAAGCCTAAATAACTAACAATATTATTTTGGGAGTTCCTTATTATAAATACAGTGTCATGGGGCTCCATTATTAAGGACCATATGTAAAGAAGAAGCCTAGATAACTACCAATATTATTTTGGGAGTTCCTCATTATAAATATAGTGACAAGGGCCCCGAAACCCTATTCTAATTATGAAGGCCCTTATATGAAGTGGTGCTGTCTCTGAGTCTGTAGCTTGGAGCTCAATGTCCTGAAACTAGGAGACTTTTGAGATACAGGATGTTGGGCGAAGGGAAGCAAGGCAATCCCAGCTTAGGAGGATCTATCGTCCAAGGTCTGTGTGTTCTACGTCATGCTTCCCATGGAGAACTCAGATTCACTTCTGCCGACCTAAGAACACAAGCCTTGGCTGGATTGTCCGAGTGTGAGCATCGAAACCTTTAAACTCGAAAGACCTAAACCATAAACCCTTCATCCCAAACCCAAAAGTCCCCAAACCTTAAAAGCCCTAAACTGTTAAACCCTTCATCCTAAAATCCTACACGCTCAAAACCCGAAAAAAACTCAAACCGGTAAACCCTTCACTTCCGAGGTCCCGCAAGGGCCGTGGCAAAGGCATTCTTGCCACAGGCCGCAGCTTCCTCGTGTTGGCTTGCATGCTCGGATTGGGTGGGTATGATTGGGTGGGTATGGGATTTTCCCTTTTCACTTTCCTTTAGCGGCACCCACCCAGTCCCACCGGATCCTATTTTTTCCCACACCGGGTCCTACTGTGTGCATACTTGGAGGTTCACGGGACTGAGTAAGTACAGTTCTAAGTACCTTACTTGGGGTTAAAAGTAGTTATAGTTACCGTATTCATAACCCTCGTTACTATGTCCCATGAACCTTTATGTCGGGGCCCTAAACCCTGAAACTTAAACCTGAAACCCTAAACCCTGAACCCTAAACCCTAAACCCGAAAGGGGTTTCGGGTCCAGCGCTGTGCGGTTGTTTCCAAGAGTTCAGCCCTCGAGGGGCGGTGGGTTCGAGCATCTTGGGCTCGGGATTGCTGCTGCGCATGCCCTAAACCCTAAAACCATAAAAACCTAAACGTTAAAACCCTAAACCTAAAACCCGTAGGCCCTTAACCTTAAACCCTGAAGCCGCAAAGCCCTAAACCCTAAACTCTAACACCCTATCACCCTAAACCTTAAACCCTAACACCCTAGAACCCTAAACCCCAAAAGTCTAGCACCCAAAACCCTAAAAACCTAACACCCTAGACACTAAACCTCTGGCGCCGACGCGTTAAGGGGTCTCCGAAACGAGCATGGAGCCTCAAAAGGCCGCCAACAGTGCAGAGAGAACTGATGTCCGTTTCGGTTTAGGGTTTAGGGTTTTAGGTTTTAGGGTTTTAAATTTTAGGGTTTGTTGCAGTCATACTGTCTTGTGGGTCAAGCTGGGCAGTAAGGGCAGCAGTCGAGTCCCTTGTGAAAAAAGGGTTTAGGGTTCAGGGTTTGGAACCTGGTAGGGCTTCCATGTCCGTTGGGCGCAGTGGGCTGGGTTCTTCTTGGCTGGGTGTTCGCTGCCATACGAATACTATCCATAAGGGTCCGTGTACCCAAATAGTACATTCTTTGGCCCCAAAGTACTTACATAGAGATTACTTTGAGCCCAAAGTCTATACTATTTGGGGTGCATGGACCCTTAAGCTATGTTCCTGTTGATTCGTTCGAGCGTTTATTCCTGCTCGTTTGGTCCGTTGTAGCATTTTCCAGTTTTAGCTGACTGATCGGATTTGATTGTGCAATTCGAGCGCTTTCTGTGCATTCGAGCGTTTCCTTGTTTCTTCGAGCGTTTCCTTGCTTCAGTGATCAAACCGGTGCTTTTGAAGCATCCATGATGTCATGACATGGATGTCATCTTGCAAGCGTGCACACAATAAGATTCTCACCCGCATTGCTCAATCCTAGCAATATATATATATATATATACAGCTAATTATTATAAAATAATGGTTACAAGCGCACCCTTTGGTGCATGGTACGTGCCCCCTATGATATGGAACAGATGGTGGAGGCGGGAGCCAGCATCATAAGCATCATACCATAGTGCCATCCATGCCTTGGCTTGCAGGTCATGGCTTGATGTGCGCATGCAGGCCAGCTTAACAGCTTCGAACAGCTTGGAATGCATGAGCTGCATGCAATGCCAGGCTGCATCTTCGACCTCTGGATGTTGATCGTGGCAGAGGTGAGCCCTCCCATGTCAGTTGCAGAAGCGTCTTCACACGGAGGCATGCAGCAGCTCTAGTTAGGATGTGCATGCATGCTTGCATGTGATCAAGCAGCTCAGCTTGTGCACATGTGCAGAGATTTTCATGCATGCCGTCCCACATGTGCACGGTAGGGCTACTAGTAGGGGGACAGTGTACGTATACGATCATTAGCATGGCGTCCGGGGAAGCCATGGTCATGGTTGATATGGAGGATCGCGGTACAGCTCTTGCAAAGCAGTGGGAGAAAGATGGCGAGATTCGCCGACGTATCGCTGCAGGCAGACTTGTCACGAGACTACATATACAGCTGTCCCATGCATGCATGACTAACAATAGTCGTGATCATCAGCTGTACATGTGCTCTTTAAAGTCAAAGTTACACCCACCGGTGTGGTGGACCGGATAGCCCTCGAGTTGAATGAACGAATCCTTGTACCTGCCATTATGCACGTGGGAGCACGTGTGGGAGTGGACACCTTGGAAGTTCACGTGACTTCCTTCTACGTGGATGTGATGAAACTGCATATTACCAGCATCTTAGTTGAAAACATGCATGAATCCTATATGCTAGACATGCACATATGGTGGCAGGTTGTGCAAGCATCCTATACTAAGGTCGGCAAGCGGGAGCTATTGCCTGGCAGATCAAAAGGCTGATGTCTCTCTTCAACCGTGTCAGCGGACGGCCTCACCGACCAAGGTCTGAAATCATCCGGAGGATGATGGAGAAGATCGGCATACCCATTCCTGACGGATCTGTGGCAGGGGATGATGATTCAGAATATGGTGAGGGAGAGGGTGAAGAGGAAGAGTATGTGGAAGAAGATGAGCTAGTGAATCCTGCTGAGGGAGAAGGAATGGAAGAGCAAACGAATGGAGATGCTAGCGAGCCTTTGCTGATTGATGAAAGCAAAAATGATTCGGCAGTGCCCCTGATGGAGGTGGCTGAGCGTCCTGCCAAGAGTCGCAGGATTAATGAGCGCAATGATAAAAAGCATCAGGGTATGCAGCCTGCAGATGAGCAACAGCAGCAGCAGCAGCCAGTGCAGGCAGCTACAGCAGAGGACATCCCACGGCCAACAAGCAAGCAAATGCAGGAGCTTGCAATGGAGCACAAGCCAAGCAGTGAGCTCGAGCCACAAAACAAAAATGAGCCAAGCCAAAAGGCAAGCACTGAGGCTAAGCAGGAGCCAGTAGACAGCCCAAAGACAAGCGCAGAGGCTAATCCGGAGCCAGTAGACAACCGAAAGACAAGCGCAGAGGCTAATCCGAAGCCAGTAGACAACCGAAAGACAAGCACAGAGGCCAATCAGCAGCCTGTAGACAGCGGAAAGACAAGCACAGAGGCTAATCCGGAGCCAGTAGACAGCGGAAAGACAAGCACAGAGGCCACGCAGGAGTCCCCGAAGTTAGAGCTGAAGGGAGATCGCAAGAAGCTGCCCATCCCCATGAACAAGAGGGCCCAGCAAGAGCCTGAAGGCGTGTGTGTGATGTTGCACTGCAGTATTATAACTGCTCGACCGATCATTCCATTAATGGCTTTTAATGTGCAGGTCTGGGGGCTTCTCCTGCATCAAGTGAAGGATTACTTCCCGTGAACAAAGGCACTTATCTGCAGTATCATCATGCATTATAGCTATATTAGTACGTACTATAGATCCCTGCCCTTGCTCAGGTGTCACTGAGCACAAAAGGCCCAGAATCCATGTGGTGTCTGCCTTCGGTGACAAGCAGTTCAAATGCCAGGCCTGTGGCAGCATTGGCAGCATCGAGGCCTTAGGTGAAAGCGAGTGCAACCCAGAACTTGCAAAGAAGCTTCGTGAACTGGTTACATGCCTGCATTTGGTTTTTAACTTAAGTATGTTTGCAAGCATACAGTCACCATGCATATATATATATATATATACATATGTGAGTTATGCATCGATAGCCCAGGAACGGTTGAAGAAGCTTCGCGAGGAGCTTGCCGAAAGGAAGAGGGAAAGGCTTTATGAACGGCAACCGATCCCAGAGGCTATTCCTGACCCTCAGAAGTCCAGTGGTGTCACGGTTGCAATCAATTGTCGATCATGCTTAAGATTCATTCTGTCAATGCACCTATAGCCTTTAATATTTTGTGTGCATGACTCGATCTAGAGGTGCCATGCCTGACAACATGGAGACGCAAGCTTGGCCCCATGATGCACAACCCTCCTTCGAGAATGGTGGTGTGGCAAGGCAACTTAGCTTCGAAGGGTGTTGCCTCTGACGTTGCAAGCCCAGCTGCAGACCGAAAGGATGAAGCTGCTCCCTGTGACTTGAAGGATACCGCTAAGGGTGCTGAGCCTGTCTCGGGCCGTGGCACAGGGCACCCGAAGCGTCCGAAGAGACGTTTCGCAGCGCGGGCCTGCTTTGTGGATCCCAAAGCTGCCAGCAAGCCGCCCGAGCCCTCCATCCCCAAGCCCCCTGAGCCAGCTCAAGAACCTCCTAAGCCTTTGCCTGAGAAGCCAGACTGCATGAAGAATGTGCAGCCTACCTTGCCGACTAATGAGCAAAAGCCACCCAAGCCAAAGGGAAAGGCCAAGAAGAGCAAGGACAAGGATGAGGAAGAGGATGAAGAGGAGGAGGAATATGATGTGGAGGATGAACAGGACGAGGTAGAAGATATTGATGGAGATGAGCTTGAGGAGGAGCCAGAGGAGGAAGAGGCAGAAGATGATGAACCTGTGTTGAGGCGCCCCGCAGCCAAGCAAATCCAACAGCAGAAGCAGCAGGACAGGCCCAAAGCAAAGGCAAAGGCTAAGGCAAAAGGTGTTGCTAAAAGCAAAGCGAAAGCAAAGGGATATCCAAAGGCGAAGGCAAAAGCAAAGGCCAAATCCAAGGCTGGCTCAAAGGATGATGAGGATAAGGCTTTGAAAAGTCGCAAGAGCGTGGCATACCACCGAGCAAAGAAGGAGGCGATCTCTTCAGGCATGACGCCAGAGGAAGCCTCTGAGGTCGCCAAGGTTGTTACTCTGCATGCATTATATTGCTAGAGCCACTATAGAGCTGGTTTGCAGAATCATCCCTATATTTTGCTTGTGCAATCTCAGGCTTATCGTGAAGCGCGGTAGATCGTCCTATGCCCGCTGACAGCACTGTGCTGAGAAATTTTGGATGAACGGGGGCTGGGGCCCGCATACAGTATGGAATGTGGCAATTAGATGGTTTGCCATAAACCTAGCAGCAGAAAGCTTGCTGGGAGTACTGTGTGCTCATGCTTTATACCGTCACCCTTAGGATCTTGGGTGGCGGTGGGGGCGTTCAGCGATTTAAAGTCGATCGATGAGAGCTTGCTGTCTCGTGAGCAAACAGCTTGAGATTGTATGTGATGCATGCACCATACTGCCAGTTGCTGCAGCCATGCAATTGTACATGTTATCCTAGGCTAGCTGATTAAGCTTGCCTCGTGGCGCAGGTCTGGGCACATGCCGAAGTCGGAGCGGTGGGCCTGCAGAGCTTTTTCAAGAGATGCTGGCATGTCATTAATGGACATGCATGGTCGATATCGGTGCTTTCTGTGATTGCCTGCATGAATGTGTGCACGCAACACATGCATGTGCTTTGTAGCTGGAGGCTCTATAGCTGCATGTATGCATCGTGCTCTGAGCACTGAACATGCCTAGCCAAAGATGGGAATCAGTGATTGCAAACTTGGTGCAGCTCCAGGCCCCAAAGGTGCTGTGGGTTGATCGATAGTGCATGCAGGCATGTTGTCTTGTACATGCATTAATCTAATCATCCCGGGGAGGTGCTTATCGGGTGTGCCTCGCAGCTGCAAGACTCGTGTGATCGTATACACAGCATGATGTGCATGTATGCCCCATCAAGTGCTAGATGCATGCTTTTGCTATCTGAGGTCCTGCTACTTATGTGGACGACCAATATCGATTTGAGGATGCGGGTCGAGCTGTTGGAACTGTTTGCCGGTGAAGCAAAGGTGAGCCAAGCCTTCCGTGAGGCAGGCATACCCTATGTGTCGTACGACTGCATCTACGATCCTACGGGCCGTTCCATGAACTGTCTTTCTTCGGGAGGATTTGCGTTCAGGGCTCAGCTTGTAGCATGCATGCATACCAGCTGTTTATAATATAGCTGTCTGAGTGCAGTCTCCAAGGCTGGCGATGGCATGTGTGCTACGGGAGCTTCCTAATTCAATGAATGTTCTGGCCCCACCCTGTGCAAGCTGGTCCTTAGTGAGCCGGGGGACATCCAACAGGTCACCGATCAACCCCGATGGCCGTGCTTCTACCGAGTTTGTCAATGATGGCAACATGATGATGATCTAGCAGGCTGGTGCTGCTGCTGGTATTAATCTTGGCAGTGCATGGGGTGTTTCTCCTGGAGCAGCCCGTTGGGAGTGAGCAAGTCCTGCCCTACAATCGTCGATTTTCATGGTTTGCAAACAAGGTCTGCTATGTGCCTTGTCAGGATTACAACCGCCCTGAAAGTAGAGGGGCGCACTCACAGGTCCTGGCCTGTCGAGCGCACTTGTGCCCTGGAGGGCCCATTTGGATGGGCCACAACGCCTTCGATGGTCCAGGGCTATGGGGTCGGGTCAAGAATATTAATTAATTAATCCTAGCTAGTCTAGAGAGTATGGGTGGGGTCTTCAGTACGATGGGGCCGATGCTAGCCTATACAAGGGCCTTGGTGGTGGATGTCGGGGGGGCTCAGGATCTGGAGGTGCAGGCTAATTATAGGATTCAGGGGAATCCGGATTTATAAAATTAAATCGCCTCAACCCAAAACCCTGAGCCCCTAAACCCCTAAAGCCCTTTAAACCCTAAGCCCCTAAACCCTATAAACCCTAAACCCCTAACCCCTACTCCCCTATCACCGTAAAACCCTAGACTCTAAACCTCATGTGTATCACAGCCCACATGGTCCTGCATGCACATGCATGCATGCTGTGTATATATATATACATATAGATAGATATACACATATATATATATATATATATAATGCATGCCGACACTCGCATTGTGTGCTAGTGCTGGATCCATGCATGCACTTGCAAACTGCCAATAACATGCATGCCTCGACACCGGTGCATATATATATATATATATACTTTGCAAATTTACAACATATATGGTCCTAGGACCCTCAACAGCTTCGAAAACCCTGAGTCCCATTGTAGCAACCCTAGGCTTATACGACAGGCCCAAGAAGCTCACAACAGCCTCCAGAACCGCACACACCTTCGAAGCAAAGTTTAACTTAAGGTTGGGGTTTAGGCCTGCGGTTGCCAGCTTATATGAACCCCAAACCCCTAGGCCCTAAACCGGCCCTTTAATCCTAAAGCCCCAAAACCCCTAACCCTCTAAGCCCTCCAAAGAAACCCAGGGGATGGGGTTGTCCATGTGCTGCTATAGCTAGTGCATGAATACTTATGGTATAGGCCAATATGACTTTCCTCATGCAAGCTGCACCCAAACCTCAGCCCAGGTTTACAAAGCCCACTTCTGGCAGCAATGCTTTGGTTCCCCGACTCCGAAACCAACCTGCATCTGGTCCAACTCGACCATCATCGTCCAGGGCCTCCAGGCTTGGGGCTGGTGGACTGGGTCTGCAACATGTATGATATCATAATTAACGATCGATGTATACTGCAGGAGGAAGCTGGCCAGATGAGTCGTTCTGATCAGCAGGCTATGACAGCCTTTAAGACTGTACGCTCGGACCTTACCTAAACCACATTGGCTATATTATATATATATATATATATTATATATATATATATATATTGCACAATTGTGTTCCGGGATCAAGATCCAGTTGAGCCATTAATTTGTCCTTGAAACGATTAGCCTCAAACCTATATCTAGCTGAAACTTAGGTCGCTACAAAGGGCCTGATGGTGTCAAGAAGTTTGTGGGCTCCAAGAAGGAGCTGCGAAAGAGCGGGCCAGGTCCTTATATCTCGAAACCATTTCAGCAATGCCTACTGCCAGCACAGTACCTGCGAGTCCGCTATAGTCTATGCATGACCAGCAGGGATATCCCATCAGTTATATATATATATAATGCAACTATAAAATAATTCCTCGATCCCTGTTCTTTCCGGGGCCTAGGGCCTACACCAAGAACTTTGGCAAGAAGCTCTTGAGCCTCTGGGAAGAGGAGAAGGTAGCTTCGACGCCTCGGTTGTGCTTGAGGCAGAAGCTGCACATCTCTGAGCAAGCCACAGACAAGGAGCTCTTCCGTGGTTTGGAGTTAGGGGACACGTGGGCCGAAGCAGAGATGGTTCAGGTGTGGTCGTACTTGTACAATAACAAACGTCTGCATATCCCTGACTGTTGGCTATGCACAATGGATGCATTCAATGATGAGCTGAGAGCGACGGTGTCTTGCATCAATGAGTCTGAGAATGTCTGAGATCTACTACACATGTAGGTTCAGTCAGTTCAATGAGTGGCTCCTTCTTATCCCAAGGTTCTTGCTGAAGATCCCCTTCGAGATGATTTGCTGGCTGCTCACAACTGACTAGGTGTAGCAGTGCTTTTCTGGTAAGCAAGAAGCAATTGTCCGCAGCATAATTCTAGATTATAGCACCAAAACACGCAAAAGCTGTTTATCCTCATGAATCAAAAAAATGCGGGCAGTTCTTAGCGCAAAGCGGGCGCAAAAGCCCGCCAAACGGGCGCAAAACAAAACAACGGGCGCAAACAGCAAAAACTGTACAATTGCCCGTTTCAATTTAGCACAAATCTGGCAAATCATGACATTGTTGCACAAATCCGACCGAATGCGTGCATGATGTCACAAGTGGTCCGATACTCTCTAGGCACAAGCTTTACAGCAGGATGCCAGTGCAAAGGAGTGTGACCTGTCAGTCCCTTGACCTTGGCTTAGCAATGGTGGCTGCTCAGCACCAAACGAATACTGATGATGATCTGGATGCAAGGATTGCTGACTCTCAGATGCCTACAGCATATCCCAGCTCATGTTGCTCTTGGCTGCTTGGTGGTCGGAGTAACACGCAACTGAGGAAGAGACTGCACAAATCATGCGGCTCCAGCAAGAGATGGCCGCCTTCGATGGTACCGAACCCCAGCAAGGACTCTGTTGCGGTCAAACTGCAATTGTGCACACATGACACGTCTTAACTTATGCCATGTGTACATGCAAGCATGCATGATCTATGTTATATATATATATATATTATATATAGTACGTGTCTCTGTGTGAGGGTGTGCATGTGTGCAAGCATACACGTGTGTGTGTGTGTGTGCGTGTGCGCTTTTCCTGCCCACACTCATGATTGTTATAATTATATATATATATACATAAATATATATATATATATATATTATATATATAATATATATATATGTATCATATATATATATATATATATATATATATATATATCATATATATATATATATATATCATATGTATATATATATATAT
>CAJNDV010012102.1:21197-37598 GCA_905221635.1 Symbiodinium sp. CCMP2456
AAATAAATACATAAGCAATCGAATAAATACATATGTGTATATATATATATATACACGCATGATATGTATATATATATATATACACATAATATATATATATATATATATATATCATATGTATATATATATATATTAATAATATCATATCATATATATATATATATACACCATATGACTGTGCATTCGCAGGACCTGAACCAGGTGGTGTTCACGAGGCTGTGATCCAAGGTGCTTTTGTGCCAGGGCTTCCGCAGAGGGTTCGAACAGAGGCCAACCCCAAGCCATCCGCACCAGCCCAGCAGCTTCGTGTGGTTGCTACGCCAGTTAGAGGCAAGCTTGGCAGGGGACCCCGCAGGACAAAGAGTGCCCCGATCACTCCGACGGCACGGGAGTCCACTACGACCCCCACAGTGAGAAATCCAGCTCCAGCAGTGCCACCTTCCCCAGCCCCGTCTACGAGCTCTACTGTCTCGATGTATGAAGATGGTACATATTGGAAGATGCTACACTGCATGTGCACATGTGTGATGCATGGTGTGCTATACATGGTGCATGGGTGTGCTAAGCAGTGCATGCAAGCTCAGGATGAACCGCTACTTCAAGCCCAACAAGAAGGGTGAGCTTAAATGCTCAGAGGAAGCGATGCGAATGTTCAAGGACACTACGCAAAGACGCTTTCACTTAAAGGTCATGTTGTCGGACAGTATAGTATTGAAGTGCTTCGGTGAGCTGCAATCTGAGGGGAACGACTTCGAGAGCTGCTTTTGCAGCATGGAACATTCAAGGCGGTTGAAGTGGAGCTGGTGAAGATCTCCGAACAGCTTGCACAAAATGACAAGAAGGGAGGGTGGGAGACTGAACTCAGCATGGCTGCTATAGGATACACAACGTTGCTTGACTAATGTCCTCGTGCATGTGCATGGTGATAGTTCTGCAGCACTATAGATGATATCTAAGGACCATGATTGAAAACTCAAAGTGCTGGGCTACGGCGAGAGGATTGGTGAGAACCAACGAGGTTCATGGAGCTGAAGAATACAAAACCCCCACGAAGGAGGAATACCTCTTCAGGAACAGCGAGAGCCAATCTGTAAAGCAATCTGGCTCCTTCGAGTGCGAGGCTGGTTATATGCATGCACTCAGGGCTAGGTTGGGGTTCTGCATCATGAACTAATATTTGGGCTTAGGTTTTCCATTAATGTGTGGGCTCCTGGGTCTCTTACTGTTAGCAGGTGGTGTTGCTAAATATATATATATATATATATAATATGTTTGGAATAAGGGGCTAGCCAAAGTCTATCTTCATGGTTATATTTCAGGTCTGTGGGTGTATATTATATATATATATATAATAGGCTTGCAGGTGTGAGGATTGTTGCAGGGTATAATATGCATGTTTAATGGAACGAATTCTTTTGCATTGTTCAACTTATAAGTATAGACTCCTGCAAAACCCAGAAAGCCATGCTACACTTCTGCCCAACACCGGAAGCCCTATAAGCTAATCTCGCTGCGGGCCCCAAACTTTAAAGCGCACTAGGTGGAATCTCAAAACGAAACAGGACCCAAACTAAGCACCATACTCCCTGGCTGAATGTTGTGCATTGCATACATGCATGCATGCTTAATTACAACCCTCATCCATGATCTCATCCGACCTCTGCTATAAGCCCAGAGGCCCGTAGCCCAGCTATTCATAAATTATAATCTATGCACATATCGGCCCCTATAACTATTATGTATATAAACCTGAAAGCCTCCTAAGTCACCAAAAGCAGCCAAAAAGCAAGTCCTGAAACCCCAAATCCTGTAAACCCCACAAACCCATGCCGCCATATGTTTCCCACATCCCCTAATAAACCCGGCCAAGCCTTAAACTATATAAGCCCCATAACCTTTTCGGTCAGGATGCCAGTGGTAGCTTGCTGATGAACACAGTGACGGAGACATCCGCCTTGCAGAGCCACAGAGTACATTTAGCATGCTGGGCTGTGCTTGGTTTATATAGTTCGGATCCATATATATATATATATATACTGCTAAGGACTAATGCTGCAAGCCGAACGGATGTTGATCATGCCCGAGCCCAGCTGGCTTCAACTGCCAGCTCAGCTCGGGAGAAGTGCCTCCCTGTGCTGTAGGCCAACCAGGATGTTTTCAGTAACTTGGCACGCTAGTTATAATATATTGCGATGTCGTCTAGTGTCCTATTTTAATTTGCACCAGCTGTGGTTCCAAGGTGTGCTCGCTGTGTACATCGAAATGACTGGCAAGAAGGTGGACAAGGGGAATGATCTGAAGGAGCTACTCATGTTGTGTAGTATCGACGCATGCAAACTGTGCTTGTAGTGCCTGGCAGGACAAGCTCTATAAAAATGCAGGCAAGAGGGCTATCGAGCTTCTCTACTGAATATAGCCCACACCTGTGCCAATAATGCACGCATGCCCTTTTATTTCGGATCCTACCTGGCTGGATGAATCGCTGAACCCAGGATTGCTGGAGACCTGAAGCCCAAAGTTGATGAGCTCGACAACAAAATGTTGCTGAAGTTTCAGGAGGATGCAGTGCTTGATGCTGGCACGCCACCCTCCCGGATGCTTGGATATCACAGCTCGAGAGTCATATCATTGCAAGCACGCACGTTGTTCGAACTATTACCACTAATTATGTGCACACTGAGGGAGACGAAGCAAAAGCTCCTAGCGTGCTACGCCCAATGCACCCGGCTAGACTTGGCGATCAATGCAATGATGGTGCGAGCGAGGCGTGTGTCGATCAATGCATGCATATGATGTGTCTGCTGGCATGTGCAGTGTCTGTGGCACGATCCATCTTGCCAGGTCCCATACAAAGCCGCCACCGAAGAAGAAAGATCCAGCCCCCAAGAGCGCCCCGAAATCTGGTGGGAAGAGGAAGGGCTCGCCTGCTTCTGCTAAGAGCTCCGCCAAAAAGAAGCGCTCCTGAGTTTCGTTTGATGGCCACAGCAGTGGCTGCATGCCTGCTATTTGGTACTATATATTGTAAACAATTAACTTAATTTCGAGATGCTGTTGGGCACGGCGGGTTATGCTAGATCAATCCAGTGCGGGCCTTGCCACATGTGTCCACCGATGTTTCTTAAGTGCATGCATGTGTGCATATGCACGTGCAAGCTATTCCAATTTCGATAGCTACCCTTGCATACCTTAATGGTCATGCGGGCAAATTCATGGATGCCTTCTGAGATCTGGGCCCCGGATGCAAAAAAAAACAGGACGGCGGGCGCTACCTATCCAACCCGACGGTTGCCACTGCTTTGGGTTGTCCACGCCGGAGCGAGGGTGAGCGTTTGTTCATGATCAATCCTATTCCTGCATGCCAGGTTCTGGTGGTGCCAATGACCCAACCCTCAATCTCTTGGTGGATGGAGTCTCGGCCTAATTTACTTTAAAATTTATATTAGCCTCGGTCTACCCCAATCCCATTAATAGTCGATTCTGCTCTCAGGCGGGCGCTCTTCCCGGCAACAAGAAGAAGATCACAACCTCGATCAAGAAGCTGCGGCTCAACTCTTATCGAAATATTTCAATGGAGTTCCGAAGCTGCACTAGCCAGCAGGGGTTTGCACCACCATGTGATTATATCTAGCTATTCGACCAGGCAGAATCTGCCAAAGGGACAACGGACACTGCAACACTGATGTGCAAGATCGGTGGTGGCATACGACACCAAGCTGCAATAGTTGTTTGGCCATGGCTCGGATTTAATATGTACGAACTGCAGTGATCGAGATCTAGGACAAATGGACCTACTCTTCAAGCTTTCAGCTGCTGGTCGTAGTTCTACGAACACGTGTCGAAACCTTCATCGGCTCATACATCGTGAGAATATGACAGTGCCAGTGAGCATCAACTTTGTGACTGTTCCAGTCCGACGGAGACGTCCTGTTCTCAAGAAAGTGGACATTGCCTACCCCGTGATATATCCAAGCAGTTGGATGAAGTTTCTGCTGCGAGAGCGGAGCTACCTGGTCTTAGGTGGAATCCATATCAAGCATACTGCGAGGTGGCAAACCATGCTTTCAGAATTTTGGGCGTTGCACAGTGGCTATGACCCTTTGCATATCATGAGCGGGCCGAATAACCCGCCGGCGAGTCACACAATTCCACTATACACTCATGGTGATGAAGGACGAGGGAAATACAAGCTTCCCATTATGGTGGAAGGCATCCAGCCCTGCATATCTTTCAAAGGTATGTCGTTCAAGAACAGCAGCGGGCCACTCAATCCAGCATATGAGCGGCTTGTTTTGTGTTGTTCTAAGCGCACATCCCCAAAACCCATAACAACCGAAACCCTAAAGTCGGAAAGTGTGCACGTACAGTACCATATATCATATGATCCTACGTATACACATGGTTATCCCTTAACCCGGCGCAGGCACAGCTACTGTACTCGATTCCTCTACACTGTCGTGCCAGCTGAACTATACTGGAAGGATGCCACTCTGGATAAGCTCAACGGGGCTTTCGCTGCAGACCTTTGTGATTTGTACAACAACGGTCTTACTGCTGCTAGTTTCAAATTAGTCCCGCTACAACTTGTAGTCGATCTTATATAGTTTAGGGCCTGGGGTTGCTTATATTATACATGTTTAAATTAGTATGGGCTGGGAGGCAACAAATTAATTAATATAGTGAAATACATATAATCTGCTTTGTGGCAATGGGCTGAGGTCGACTCTCCTCTGGGACCTACAACCATCTACTTTTGCGTGGTGGGGGTCAAGGGGGACTGGGTCTACTTGCGGAAGGTGGGAACCCCATGTTGTGCCATGTGCATGATTACATGGCGAGTATCACACGTGCACTACAATTTCCAAGGCGATGACTTTGAAGACCGGCTGGCAATGCCAGCGCAAGTGCCACTTGTGCACCAGCAACGCTTCTGGACTGCATGTATAGACATGTGCACGCATCGTATAGTACGGTAGAAGTACGGGCAAGATAATCCTAGCTGACACGCAGGCCCTCCGATACACCCAAATTGATCAATTAAGGAATGGTTCAACCTCGCAATGGATGCACCGTGGCGCTCTGAAGGTGGGGGCCCGACTCCATTCAAGGTCGATCGATCGCCCTTGTTCACAGTGCCTGGGCTGGGAGCTCCGGAGCGTGCTTTGGTCGATCCGGCCCATACGTGGCACATTGGGTCACTGGGAGGCAGCAAGTACAGTTGAAGGATCGATTATTTATAATATAATAACCCCTCAGTTTTGCTGGTGTAGCCGCTGGAGGTGTGGCCGGGATTTTGCTGCTTCCGGAGTTGTTCTGGTGTGCCACCTGGGATTGTTTCGTGGGCGGTCTTTGCAAGCTCGCCTTGTCCAAGCTTATGCTGACTTCATCCAGTGGTGCAGTGCTACCAAGAAATCTACCAATGTTCGAGGCTTCTCATTGTCTGGTTTCAAAATGGGCAAGATCCTGAGATGTGTTTAGCATCGGCTTTTACTCTTAAATCAAAGGACGTATTATAATGATCGGTTGTGTTTCTGTCCATGCAAGGTCTCGGGATTTTCCTTCAGCCACAGGTGGCAAAGGTGCTGACACAGCCATTTTGACTTCATGGCTGGAGAACCTTTTGTCAAGGAAGGAGCCCGTGCATATAACCTCTGTGTCATGAAACCTTAAACATCGTACACCCTAACCCCCTTGACCCTGAAGTATATAACCCCAAATTCCGAACCCTAAACCTGCAAGGACTGCTCTGAAGACCTCCTGGCGATGCTGAAGTACACAGTTGGCTGTGCTAACCGATATTTTCGGCTGCTTCATCATGCAGGGCTCTGGTTGGAACCTGCGACCAGCAGGCTGGTTGCTGAAGCTGGACACGAGATGTGTGCATCCTGGCTGGATTATATAATATGCACAGTTACCGCCCAATCCGAAGCCAATGACCCCAAGCTCATCTCATGCAGACTGGATACATTCTGCTCGCCCGCCGCTGCCACGAGACAACGACCTGGAAGTTGTTCCGTATGAGGCCAAAGCTTCATATGCAGGCTCACTTCATGTGGCTCGCTCGCAAACTTATGTTTTAATCATGACTGGTGGGATCCATACCTTGACAAATCAAGGATTCCAGTTCTAGAAGCTGCACGACGTGACCAGAAGGCTATTAATCCTCTCAGCCACATCGCTGCAATTGACATGTTGCAACCCTCTGTTGCAGTACGTCTTAGGGGCATGCATATGATCAACTAAGACCAAGCGTGTTGGGGTGATGAAGACTTTATCGGCAGAACAGCACGCTTGGCGAGGAGAAGTGGGACGCATGCTCTGAGTTGTGCATACCGTTGCATGCAGAAGGCTCTCGGAGCGTACAAAGTGCAGCTCGCGAAGCAAGCAGCAGAAAGCCGCAAATGAGGAAAAACAGCTGAGAGCGCGGCTCTTTCATTGATCAAGATCTCGATGGCATACATCATGAACATTAGCTGGGACATCAGAGCATTCGTTCTTAACGAGCGCTTTTATGTTTATCGAGCGTTTCTTTCTGGAAACGTACCAAACCACAATCCCTGAAACTAGATGAGCGAAAACCTTGCACGGGCAAGAATTATAGGACAAAGGGTTCTCCAGGTTATAAAGAAAACCCTAAATCTTGCAAAACCCTAAGCCCTAAACCGCAACTATGAGGTCTTTGAGTCTGTTTGGACCCTTCTGGCCCTTGGGCTTCCGGGGTCTTCTCCTCGGGAGACGAGGCAACCGGTTGATTTGCTCCCTGGAGCCTTAGAGGCTAGCACGGTATGTGGGCGCATCGCAATTTACCTTAAACTTCTCAGTTAACACAGAAAAGAAAGCCGAACACAGCGTAAAAATTGAGGGCTTAGAGGTGCAGGGTTTTAGTGTTTAGATGGGCTTGGTGGTTGGTGGTTTTAGGTTGGAGCTGCCTGGATCTTTTCGTTTAGGGCCCCACTCAGCCCTGAAATTCTCGGCTTACAGGCAACTAACCCCAAATAACGAATCTCTTCAGGACTTCTTTAAGGATAAAATAATGCACGACCCGAAAATTGGGTGTTTTGTAGGGCTCAGGTTTTAATTAGAAGTACGTATTGCTTTTCCTTGATAACTTACATCTTGTTTTGCTGTTGTTGGACTTTTGTTTATATATATATATATAGATAGAGAGAGAGAGCTTTATGTGTATATATATATATAACAGATATACATATACATACACGTAGACATATACATATGCAAACACATATATACATATAATTATATATATATATATATGTGTGTATATATATATATATCCAATTTGGGTGGGGTTGAAGTACAGGCCTTTTGTTGTAAGCTGTAGACAACACACACACACACATATATATATATATACATATTATATATATATATATATATATATATTCTAAAGGGTTATACGGCCTACTCTGGTTTTCGACAGAGAGTCTAGCGGCTGGCGCTCTGCTTATGCCAGGAATTCACTTTCTTGTGTTCCCACGTGGTCATGGTGGCGCAGATGTACAGGCAAGCCACTGCCCTGCGGATCCCCAAATCGAAGGCCTAAACCCGAAACCCTAAACCCTAAACCCTAAACCCTAAACCCGAACTGGTGCCCGGAAAGTTACCCGAAACCCAAACACAGAATACAAGACACTGAAGTGGAGCCGCAACTCACCGAAGACCCAAAAACCCAAAGGGAAGCCCTGAACTTGCCTGGAACCCCAAACCAACACATCGAAGTCGAGGGCTTTTCCAGGCCTGCGTTTGACTGGGGTGTTGGGTTTGAGGTTTAGGGGCTTCGGGGCTCAGGGTTTAGGGCGTAGGGTTCAGGGTTCGGGGGTGGTTTGGCTCCAATGACGGCTTCTTACGAACAGTTTCTACGTGGCATGTAGCACACACTCAGGCCGAACGATTTTCTACTTGCAGACTCATCGGGACTTGGTAACTACAGCTATAAGTACCCCAATTGTGGTTATAAGTGTTACAAGATTTGGCAGTACCGCTGCCTTCTTAACTCTCAAGAACCTTTAAGTAGGCCCTAAACCCTTAAGGGAACCCCGTTACAGAAAACAAAAACCGTTACAGAATCTCATTCAACCCTTAGCAGGAACCCCTGATAACCCTAGTTTTTGAGTCTCATGTTTCTTTCAGTACAGATAAAAAATCCTCGAAGCCTGAAGTGCCGACATCGAAGTGGGTTTACCTCAATCGACCAACACCTACTTTTCGCAGGGTCCTTCTAAAGTCATTTTGGGGTTTATAGTTTTTTTAAGAACCTATAAGAAAGCAGGTTATGGTAGTTTAAGGTATAATCTCATACCCGTATGTACACCGTTGAACAAGCGCATGTACCACAGCAGCCCCAACTGCAGACGTCTTTTTGGTTATGATTCTGATTCAAAGCAGGGTAGGTTCGACGAGTAAAATTCAGGGCGGAATCAAGGGCAGTAGTCGAGCCCCTCGTGAAGCAAGGTGTTGTGATTGAGAGCTTAAGGGTCTAGGGTCTGGGGCCAGAGGTTTACAGATTTGGGGGTAGCACTTCCTGCCACAGATACCTCGCCACATGAAAGATCGTGTGGAGATTGCGAAGGACCGCCTCAGTGATGTGCGGGTGTGATCTGTCTTTAGGAGCCTGGTACCTTATGGCCTTCGGGGAGCTTCTTAGGCAGGGATATTTGTTTGGGGCGGCTTAGACGAGGATCTGATCCGTTGCGGTCTTTATGCACCTATGTCTCTCAGTTTGTATATCGCATATATACATATACATATATATGTATATCTCTCTCTCTCTCTCTCTTGGCATGTGGTACATACATTATGCATGTTCATTCCGGGTACGCGGATTTCTCAGGTTCTCACACACACAGAGCATAGATGACGGTCTCCATGTTCAAAAGGCATGCCTTGCAAAGCATCCCAGGTATCATTGTCCACGCTGCAACATCCAGGGATCTCCTATCCGTCGCTAGGACTATGTTGATCCAGTTCTCCTTTCCTCTACGGATGTCCGTGCCGCTCTCAGCATTTCGGGCTTCGAAAGCTGGTTCTTGGCAGCCTTGATGTCATCGAAAATTGCTGATGGCAAACATTGAAGGGGCGAGTTTGAATATCTTCTAAAAACTCTACGTGATTGTTTTTGTGTACGTGTATATATCTACATATCTTCTTATTTACATGACGTATGTATGTATTGCTTCATGTAGGTCATGTATGATTTGTTGGTTTGTTTGCCCGTTTACTTGCATGTACGTGCACGTGTATAATACCAAGGTTCAGAGACTTAGCATGTAAAGAAGAAAAGCTGATAAAGCTAGATAGGCAGATAGACAGTTAGTTAGCTAGTTAGCCAGATTCATTTAGAGTGGTCGATAGATAGTTAGATAGATACATGGATGAAGAAATAAATATACGAATGGATACAGGGGCACCGGCCCTGCTGGGTCGGAAATTGAAACCACGAGCGCTGAACGGTGCGTTCTGAAAAGCTCGGCCGAAGTCTTCTTAGAAGTGTTAAGCGCGGAAATCGATTTCTCACCTCGAAAGAAGACCTTTTTCAGAAACACACAGAAGCCTTTGAAGCCAAGGTAGTCTTTCGTAAACTGTAAGTGCCCTTGCCAAGCTCGCAATGCGGGCAGCATCCTGAGGAAAGCCCCAAGCTAAGACCCCAAACACTCTGAATCCTAAGCCTTTAGCCCGCAACCCTAAACCGCAAGCCCATTCTTGGCAGGCAACCCTACGGGTCCAAGCACCTTGTAATCAAATACTCTCCGAACCACCGACCTCATTACTACTATCCCAAACCCGATTTCTGAATCACTGGGTCCTTTGGACCCCTAGGGCACGGGACCGAATGCCCACAGGCCAAAAGCTAAACGTCTGAAGCCTCGGTTCTCTTCGGGGCGAGACGTTTCATTCTGGAGTGATCTGTACGTATAAAAAGAAATATATATATATATATACATGTGTGTGTGTGTGTGTGTGTGGGTGCGTGTGTGTGTGTGTGTATATATATATACATGCGTGCGTGTAGTATACACATCACAGAGCTCCTTTTGCTACGTTTGACATGTTCCGTTCCCCTTTAAATGAACCAAGATCCTGCGCCGAAAGCACAGCCGTGGTTACCGTTATAAGTTCGAGTCAACCCTAAACCCTAAGCCCTACTAGAGACTGAACCCTCAGAGACTCCAAACTACATGCAAAGAAGCCTGGACAAGATGTTCTCGACCCGGGTTAGCCACCGAATCCCAAACTCAGGCTTGAACGTTTTAGAGCTTTGGGTCGAGGGTTGATTTGAGTCGCTTGCACCTTGCTGTAGCATCTCTGTTCTTTAATTCGCCACATGCTCTAGTTGTGGTTGTCGGCCGTCGTGGCGAGGGCTGCGTTTTCAAGTAGCTTCCTTAAGACCGAAACCGATGGTGCCTTGCAGGTGCGTTGGCATGCACATCTGAAGGCGCGTTTGGCGGCTTCCTCCCTGGAACTTCTTATATAGATCATTTTCCCGTTTTGGCTTTGGGTCTAGGGTTTGAGCTTGATGGCTGGGGTTTAGGTTACGAAGTCCTGCGCAACTGACATACATAGAGCATAAGATAGAGGAATTCAAGATGCACCCTGAACACCGATCCCCAGCAATGTTCTTTTACACCGACCCAGCCAAGTCAACATGATCTTGCCCCGGATCCATCCTGGCACGTGGAGCACAAAGGGTTAGCCATGCGACAAGGCTGCATCCTAAACGTCCGTAGTTCACACAGCCCTTTGAAGGGTCAAAACCCTATAAACCCTAAACCCTCTAAACCCTATAAGCCCTAAACCCTAAAGCAAAGCCACTTCGGAATGTTATACAAGCACCAGATGTAGCATCACGAACCTGCAACTTCTCCTTCGACTGGCCATCAGTAACCTCCTGCGCCTTCGTCTCCCGGGGACTGTTTGAGCAGTTTAGGGCAGTTTAGGGTTTAGGGGTGACTGTTTCAGCAGTTTTGGGCAGTTTAGGGTTTAGGGGTGACGGGGTGACTGTTTGAGCAGTTTAGGGTTTGGGAAGGGCTGCATAGGCGCTCGCCGGCACGTCAGTCCGTGCTGAAAAGGTGTATCATATTTGATGTTGTATTGCTTGCTTCACTAGGCGGCTGCACAAAAGTACGGACCTTGAAGCAAGCGGGGACTGTAATGTAACGTTGAACAGCGGACATCTCACGGTGTATGCTTTGCTATTGAGCCCCCGCTGTTCTAAATTCGGATACCTTGCGATGCAGCCCACAAATACTATCAATACACTCCTTACAGCCGACCCCATAACGCACCAAGCCACCAAGCCCACCAGATTAAAGTGTCCAGTAAACCTTGCCTGTTTCAATGCTATAAAGATCGCTCGTCCCTAAACCTTGGAAGCTGATGTCATTCCCCTGACCACCCCAACGAAAGCATCTATGCATGTACATATGTATATAATAGACCTCGGTGTTTCGGGTGCAGTTTTGTCCACAGAGGCATGCCTGTGAGACTTCTGACACACAGGTAAACGACTGAAGGGTCAAGCTTTAGGATTTCGGCTCGGGTTCAAAGCACCGCCTTGTACCGCCTTGGACCACGGAAATCAATCTAATAGAGGGGCCTAAATAATTACCTATACTATTTTGGGGGTTTCTTATAATAATTAATACCAGCCATTCCAAATCACAACCCCGGAATTGAGCTACATGGGAACCCCTTCATGGTACCTGGACCCTAAGCCCTAGACTAGACCCTTTGGCAACCTTATGGAACCACTATGTTGCCTTACTAGAACATCTACAGGAACCCTTCACAAAGCCCTTATGGCCCTGCGGTACCCCTGTTCAAACCGCTACAGAAACTCCTTGCAGAAACCCCTAGATCTAGAACATGTGCAGGTAGGTAGTTACCGTTGTAGGAGCCTTATAGAAGGTCTATATACGTTATAGAAGCCCTCTATATATATATATATATGCCCTAAACTCTCCACCCGTAGTTTCCTTTGATTAGAAGAACCCCTTAGAAGAACCCTAAACCCTAAACAAAAAAATAAACCCCTCAGAAGAACCCCCTTGCAAGGGTCCTGTCGCGAGGCTTGAGTGGCCGCGTCCATCCTGCGCCCGCGGCCGAGTCTGTGATTTTTTCATACACTTCGTGTTTAGAATCTACAGGTGTTTCGGGTTTAGGGTTTGGGGTTTTTTTGGTTTAGGATTTTTAGGGTTTAAAGTCAAAATCAGAGCTGTTTGCGGGGCATGAAGTGAAGGAGGGCGTTCATGAGAAGTGTTCCTCTGCAAGGCTTTAGGTTAGGGCTGCGCGACGATAGTTCGGTAGCCTGCAGAGCACTTCAGGAACCACAGTCCCAAAGTGCTTCCGGTCGGTTCACCCCAACAATGTTTGAGTTGGCATTTGTGGAAGGATTGGGTTTTTCTAGGTTTTCACCCCTGAGACCTGAACAGTTATAGCAAGAGATATCGCAAGTCTTAGCTTCTAGTCGTCGAGGCTAGGCTCCTGCATCCAAGCTGTACTACACCCTAACCCCAAAATCCTGAAACCCGCAACCCTGAACCCATGAAGACCCGCGGGCCAAGGTTGAAGCAGCAAGTGATGGAGATTTACACGCCCTGCTCTCGAACGCGTTGAATCTTGTTTAAGTATGCGGGAATGTGGCCCCACGAAGCAGCATCGTATCCCAAAGGTCCACGCTAAACCCAAACAAAACATATGAACCCTAAGTTGCATCTGAACCTTCATTTTGCGAGTTAGCACGGTACTATCTTCGTAGTTTCAGTTTCGCTTATCAGTTGTTGTTTAAAGTGCGCAGCGCTCTCTGACCCTGCTGTCTAATTTAGAATCGGTGTTCTCAGAGGTTCCGGAAGGTGCAATGTTGAGAGGTGTGACGACTGGGAAGGTAACAGTATTTTTGAATCCTAACTACTTTTTCCTTTAGGGCTCCTCATTATCATTATACTACAGATGCCATAAACACGATTCTAATTTCAATTCTTACGACATCCAGGAAACGGCTATAAGCGATACAGAATATCAATCACGAACAGCATCTGAACAGACATACAGCTTAATACTTAGAGAAGTAAGCACCCTAAACCTCAAACCCCAAGCCTTAAAACTTCAACCCGCAACCCTGAACCTCTAAGCCCAAAGCCCTGAACCCCAAGGTTTAGGGACCAGGGGATGTAAGTTAAATGTCTGCACATCTCCTGGGTCATGTTGCCGGCCTTGTAGCTCCTGATGAGTTTAGGGTTTTGTGTTGAGGGCCTTGACGACCAGCTTGCAAGTTATGTATGCGAAGAGTCGTGTCTGGGCAGAGCCGAGACGTCCGGCCTGCAAGGCCTTTCAACGAGCCGCGCAGCAGCAAGCAGAAACGGGGTGTCAACGCAAAAAACACCCTAAACCTCGAACCCTTATGAGATAGGGAAAAGAAACCTAAACCCGTAGCCCTAAACCCTAGCCCAGACCCTAGATCCGAAACCCCCAGACAACCCTAAACCCAGACCCTAAACCCTAAGGCCTAAACCCTAAATCCAGACCCTAAATCCCTGATCTGATCTCTGAGGCGCCCTCGCCAGTTTTTCTTGCTTTTCCTGGGGCCGCCGGGGTCTGGGAAGCCGGGGACTCCCAGCGTGCACTTTTCTGCATCTTTTTGTTTTGCATACAAACATTATAAAGTTATATATATATATATATATTTGTTTTGCATATGTTTTTTATGTATGAAGGTATGTCTGTCTGTGTCTGTCTGTATGCATGCATGGATGTATGTATGTATGTATGTATGTATGTATGTATGTATGTATGTATGTATGTGTGTGTGTGTGTTTGTGTGTATTTCTGTTTGTGCCGTGATGGACAAATGTGGTTGCTTATGTGGGGTTTTCGCACATTGTGACTAGGTGTATTGAGGGTGGGGTTTGGGAGTTGAGGTTACATACGGTTGATGATATAAATCCTGCATTACCCACAATAAGATGTATTCCATAACTCCCATAGTTTAGGCTCTTTAAGGTAATGCAGGACGTATATCATCAACCGTAGGTCTTGGGGCTTGGGGCTTTGGGGTTGGAGGGTGCAGGAGGTTCTGACGCGCTATGATAGGGTTTCTGATGTCTTACACTGTGTTCTTAGATATTGGGTGTTTTAACGGTCCTGCAAGGAATACGTAGTCTGCCTTTTTCGGGGCCCGAGAGTGGCATAGAATTCAGTCCCCGGGGCTTGAAGCTTTAGACATCCACGACCGGGGCTTAGGCTGGGTTGCGCGTGTACAGTGTCGGCTCGGTTTTGATTTACTGGATTCTTGTTAAGCGTTTAATGTCAGTTACTATAATAGAGGTCTATAGCAAACAAAAGGGGTGTCCTTAATATGTTAACTTAAATTCAATCCCTTAACCAAAACCCAGACTAAGAGTACTATACGGGCGTAAACAAATACCCATACTATTTTTTTGGGGGGGTTCCTTAATTATAGTACAGTGGGCCCCAAAACCCCATTCTTATTATTAAGGCCCCTACATTACTGATGTTTGGTTTGAGCCCCTGAGATGCAGCCAGGGGGCCACGATGTCCCTACAGCCTCAAACCCGTTTGCTGGGCCCTTCAACCACTTCCATGAATTCTAACACCCCAAACCCCGGCACCCTTTAGGGTTTAGGGTCTAGGGCTAAACCCTAAGCCTAATCCCCAAACCCTAAAACACTGGAAACTAAATCCGAAGCCACTAAAAACTCGAATCTCCAAGCCATACGCTTCTACACCCAAACAGAGAGAACCCTGGCCTGGTTGTTCGGATCCCTAGAGGATTTTCTTTATGAGGGTTCTCCCTCTCCCTCTCCCTCTCGCTCTCGCTCTCGCTCTCGCTCTCGCTATCTCTCTCTCTCTCTCTCTATGTGTGTATATATATATACATATACATCTACATATACATTTATTTACTTGATTATCTGTTTATTTATACGAGGTAGGAGCTCTACTCTATACAGGTTTCTGTAAGGGCTCTGCAACGGTTTCGTGTCTCGTGTTCAGGGTTCGCCCCAAACATCCTGATAAAATCCGAAACCCTGGGCCTTAAACCCTGAACCCTAGACCCTAAGCCCCTGAACCCTTAAACCCTAAACATGTAGGGTTTAAGGCTTCAGGGTTGGAGGGTCTGGGCTTCCAGGGCCTAGCCTCCGAAACCCCAAGCAAAACCACAAGAGGGTTGCCCTAAACCCTGAATCCTGCATCCCTAAACCTATCCCTGTATTTTTAAACCTATCCCTGAGGGTCCATGTACCTAAATAGTAGAACATTGGCCCCAAAGTACTTATATAGGGACTACATTAAGGCCAAAGTATATACTATTTGGGTACATTGACCCTTAGGGTATACAAAGATGCGCACGTGGTAAGCTGGGATCCCTAAAATGGCCTAGGACGACCCTGGGCAGACAGTCGGATGCTCGGGTTGCGTTTGCCTTCTGTTGTTCTCCAATGTATTTTGCTTCGGTAAGGGTTATTGTGAACATGGCTAATGTTATGAGCACCTTTGTGCTGATGATTGCCACTATTCCTCCTGCCCTTGGTATTGACATGTGTCTGAAATGAAATAGTATCAGTAAAAGAGTTATGATGATCATTATTATTACGTAGTATTATCATTAGTAGTAGTGGTACTAGTAGAAACAGTAGTTGTTGTAGGTTTCCGTAGTACCAGTAGTACTGTTGCTCTGACCATGTCTATTATTGTTGGTATGGTTGTCATGAGCATGATGTATTTAGAGTTGGGGATCAGGCTTAGTGGATTCGGGCTTGGAGCTTAGGGCTAGTAAGGGTTCCGCTCATAAAGAAACTAGTAGCACATTGCCCGCCCCCCTGTACTAGATTAAATATGTTGAGCCGGCTTTGAAGATTCAGGGCTGGAAGGGCTAAATAGTCACCTATACTATTTTGGGGGGCTCCTTCTTATAGTCAATGTATAATATACCCCAAAACCCTATTAAGAATAAATTATTAAGGCCCCCATATTAGAGCTTGAAGCCCGCCTAAGCCCTAAAGCGCCTAAGCCTCCCTCAGCCCGAAGTCCCTAAACCTGAAGCGACTAAACCCCGAAACCGACATGGCCTCAGTGCATCAAACATCCAGTTGTAGACTCGAGGAGATAGCCGAATGTGCCCTAAAACTTTGTTCGACTTGTTCAGGGCCTCATGAAACCCCTACCGCCCAAAGCGGACAAAGCCCAGGTAGAAAGAATCTGCAAGGCCTACAGCCCTAAACCCTACACCCGTAAATCCTAAACCTACTACTACTGCTACTACTACTACTACTACTACTACTACCACTACCACTACCACTACCACTACCACTACCACTACCACTACCACTCCTACTACTACTACTACTACTGCTACTGCTACTGCTA
>CAJNDV010012102.1:45223-76469 GCA_905221635.1 Symbiodinium sp. CCMP2456
AGTGGGGCAAGGTGTCTTGTAAGTCTAAACCCCCAACCCCGAAATGCGAGGGTTCAAATTTACGATGGGGCCTAGCTGCGCAGCTAGGCCCAACTTGTCCCAAAACCATATAAGCGTATCCCTAAGGGTCCATGTACCCAAATACTAGAACATTGGCCTTAATGTAGTCCCTATATAGGTACTTTGGGGCCAATGTTCTACTATTTGGGCACATGGACCCTTAAACCCTAAACCCTTATGGTACCCTTATAGAACCCTTTAAAGGAACCCTTAAAGGAGCCCTACTATTTAGGCACATGGACCCTTAAGCCTATAATAACCTGATTCAGCAGCCCTGGCCCCCTCCAGGGCTCCTGGCCCCACAACACCAGTGTAGAAGGATTCTATGATTCACAGGGGAGTTTCCGAAAATAGGGTGTGCCTTATTTGGGGGTCCTTATAATATGGATCCTACTATCTAGGGTGCTATATTAGGGTCCCCTATTTTCGGAAATCCCAATATTTGAGAACCCTAATAAGCCAAACGCCCAAGGTACCCAAAACCCTAAACCCCCCAACTAGGCCCGAGTTTCATAGACCCCGAGACTCCAAAAGCTTTTAATCCTGGAATCTAAGTTGAATTATGGAGGGATCCATATTCCTTAATGAAGTCTCTGCGTGGGTTGGGGGGTTAGGATTCAGGGTATAGGATTTGAGGTGTCGGGCTGAGGGTTTGGATAGGCTTCGGGTTTGGCTGTTTTTCCATTCCCCGAAGCTCAACGCCCGACGCCCGACATCTCCAAACCCTTCGCCCGCTGTTTGGGGTGCTCCGCTCCAGAGCACATGAAGAACAGTTTGAGATGTTTAGGTTGTAGAAGGGTCAACAGCGTGACAAGGCTGTCGCCTAGTGGCACAAAATGTGCATCGAGTCCAAAACATACATACTTAAGCCAACAAGTTTCCAAAGCCATGCAACAGCAACGTCAAGCCCTCGATCCCAAAAACGAAAACACTGGACTATGCCAAATCTTACACTTGCAATCTTGCAGTGCCTTACAATCCTTCCCTGCCGTCAGCTCAAGCACCTGAAATCCGAAACCTTAAACCCGAAATCCTGAACCTTAGACCCTAAACCACAACCCCTTTGCCCTCAACCCTGAACCCTAAAAGCCTTGTGACGCGTGGCCTTAAAACTTTCAGGTGCTGCGGCAACGGATCGGCGACCGAGGATCTCGGCCACATGACGTCCCTTGGGCAATCATTGGGGATTATAAGGGCCTGCAGGTCGGTTTCTTTTTCTCTAGAAGGGCCTAATTATAGGTTATCCTAGTTCAAGCCCAGACACGCTTTCGGGGTCCCATAGAGGCATGGTTTAGGGTTTCGGATTTATGGTTTGGGGAGTTGCAGTAGGCCTGGATGCAAAAAGGTTTAGGTTTTAGGTGTCTTCTGGTCTTTCACAGTCTTTCACGGTTTTTTTGTCTCTAGCTTGGGATGCTATCATCTCCGTACTAAACCCCTCTAGCCCCAATCCCCAAAGGACAAAAGGAGCCTTACTATTGCTGCATTCCCACAAAAAAAGGGGACTTTAGGACCCTTTGGGCCCGTAACCCTAAACCCTAAACCCTAAAAACCCTAAACCCCTTGAATTCCTTTGGCTGAAGCCAAGGTGCCGATCGACGCTGACAAGCGCGTCGCGCCAGGGACCTGCTGAGAGGGCTTTGGCTTCTAGGTTTAGGGTTTAGGGGTGTTTTTTGAGCGGCTTTGCGCATCGGGTTCATCAGAAGCTAAACTTCAAACAGAGAGGTTTCAAAATAGTCACAAGAGCATTTACTGAGGTTGTTGTTTCCTAAATGTGGTGTGTTTTCTCAGGGGAGGGCGTCTTGGTCTCGGGTGCGGGGGTTAGCTGGTTGAGCTTCTTGGGATTTCAAAGTTACCTCCGGAGTATTACATCTAAGGTAGAACCCATGGGCCCCTAGTATGGGTATGGGCCCTTAACCCTGGGACCCTAATATACCTACTATATACCCTATATATACCCTTAAGGGACCCTAGAATCCCCTGAGGGCCCATGTTAGGGGCCCATGGGTTCAACCTTAGATTACAGAGAGCCATGTGTTCTCTGCTGGCTCGATAGCTCAGTGGGTAGAATCTTTCAGCTCTAGGTCGATCTTGGGATGCAGCTACCAGTTGCCAGAGACAACAGCCAACACCCTGAACCCTAAAGGACCGTCTGCCAAGTTCCCAAAGACTCCAATATCCCTTAATTAAGGAATATACCTTAAATTATAGTAGGATCCCGAGTATGATTTAAGGTATATTCCTTATCTAAGGGATATTGGAGTCTCTGGGTTTAGGAGTATATACACATGAAACCATCTTCCAGGAAAGACCGTGGCACTGTACCCTTCATGGATGTTTTGCAGTCCTTAATCGTGGGCAAGTAGGCCACAAGCCGAGGGTGGTCAGGGGTTCAGTTTCGGGTCCTTCTCGTCGCACCTAGGTTCTAGGGTTTGGGGCAAATCATGTTCTGTGAATAGGTATGCCTCGTTTTGGTGGCTAGGGGGGTGGTGGAAGTCTGAAACCACTCGCCTCCAATCGACATCCCGTGTCTAGAATGGTGCTCATCATGCCAGGGGGTCGCTTATATCCGGTTCTATAGAGGCACTGAACAGCTCAGAAGTCTAAGGTGCAGGATTGAAAGTCAAGCTAGCCCTGGCAAGTCTGCGAAGTTATGTGGGAACTATCTCAGCACCTGGTTTTAGGGTTTGGGGGTTTAGGGTTGAGGGGTGTAGGCTTTAGGGGTTTAGGCCAACTAAAATGTCTTCTGCTTGCAGCACAATTAGCGCAAACCCTCAACCTCGAAGCCAAACTCCTGGGTTCAGGGCTGTAGGGTTCAGGGTTTCAGGGCTTCAGAGGTTTAGGGGTTTGGGTTTAGTAGTTTAGGGTCGACGGTACAATTGTTTTTTTGTTGAGGTTGGACGCATCAGCCTAAAAGGGGGCAGTAGTGCAAGATCCAGCATGCCAAACCCTTGGCGTGGGCACTACGTTTGTGTCAGTTGAGGTTTCGGGGTTTAGCCGAAGTGAGAGTGCATCTCAGGTCCTACGAACAGCGTTCTGCAAGGGAGGATGCTTCTCTCGGTAGCTTCGGAGATTCCGCGGGAATCGTGTGCGAGTGGCGATGCCGAATTTGCACAGGGTTTGGAGGTGTAGGGTTTAGAAGCTTAGGGTTTTGGGCTTTAGTTGGGGTTTAGGGTGTCGCGTCTCATATTCGCTTGGAGATGGCACAGGCAAGTTTTCCATAATTCGAGGTTTGCTTCAGGAAGACATGGGCCCAGGGGTTCCGGGAACTGCTGAGCCCTTCCGGATAGTTTAGGGTTTAGGGTTTTGAGCAAAAGTGAGATGGGAACTCCAACAGGGAGCCGAAAAAGCTTAAACCCAGGTAAAATTGCACATGGTTCAATTTCCCCGTGGTTTTTTTAAAGAATGACTGCGGCTCCAAGTAGTGTTCGAACTTTGGAGTTAAGGAGTTGGGGCTTAGCTAGCCTGTGGCTCCATGTGAAGTACCTGCCTATTTATAGGGTTTTGGGCTTGGGTTTAAACTTTAGAGGACAATAGGAGGGACCCCTGGAAGGGACCCCTAATCCTAATACCTTATATAACCTTACAAAACCTTCGAAAGTCTCATAAAGCCCCTAAATAACCCCAAGGGTCCCTTTAAGGGTTCCTCCTCTAGTCGCTTGAAAACTTCTCGATGAGACCTGTGTTGCCAGGCTGGATGCCGACGCACCTCTGCATGAAGTGCCGGCCTGAGGACCTTGGCTTTAGGGTTTAGGGTTTAGGGCAGCCCGGTGGCTGCACTTGTTTCGGAATGGGGCACATCTACTTAACCGGGCTTGCGTGAGCATGCAGTCATGCCCCGAACACACCTCAAGTCTTCTCAATGAGGTTCTATTCAGGGTTCACCACCCATCTCATCGAACTTTTGTAGCCCAAGGCCTAGAAGGTCTGGCGGCCTGCGCCTGGTCACAGGTTTCCCTTGGGGCGCACCCCGACCCTCCAATCAGTGATTATCCCGGGAAGAACTGATGATAATTGAATGGGACCCCCCCTCCACAAAAATTAGAAGCTAGCCTAGGCTTGAGGATGCAGGTTTAAACTCTACCAAGAGGGTCCATTCATCTTACTTATGGAGTTAGGTCCCCAAAACTTTGATGACAATTAGCATTGTCCCTATAAGCCTTAAACCCGACACCCTAAATAGCGGTCTTTTGGGGGGTCGATACCATAACATAATGGTCGTATATAAACAGCTCGAACAGGCCGGCCCAGACGGCCCTCCGCAAATTTAGGGAATCAGTTGCAACCTGGTGCACTACAGACAGACCGCTTAATTGTAATGACTAGTATAAGTCTTCCGGGTCTTCTCTAGAATAAGGATGATAAGGAACCCTACATGGAACGATCTTAGCGATTTTTCAGGCATTTACATTGTCACAGTTAGACTTAAGCTTACAAGTTATCCCTCGAGGACAACAAAGTCCTAAACCCTCAGCTCCGAAACCCTGAAGTTTGACTTAGGACCTAAACCATTACACCCTAAGGCACAAACTCGCAAGCCCCAAGCCACCCGCCTCCATCCACACGGACAGCAATAAGTATAAGCACTAGTAAGAATGCCAATGACAAATGCTACATAACAACAAAGATAAACCATAAACCCTACACCCTACACCCTAATGTAAGTTCTGGACCCCCAGCAGGTCTTAGAAGCAGTGCAGGGTCTCGTTCTTCAGGCAAGGCCCGTGGGCTGGGCAAATGGAAGAAACAAAGCAAACAAAGCAGTTTAGGTTTGAGGGATGAGCAGGAGATATTTTTGGTCATGAGGTTGTAAGATATGGCTGGATTGCATCAGTACTGGACATTGGGTTTTGGGGAGTAGGATGGTGAGGGGTTTCAGGGTGTGGGGTAGAGGCTTTGCGGCTTCGGTTGTTTGGCCCGGAAGGGCGTAGGATACCTTTTCTGATGAATTTCACAAATGACACGGGCCAACGGAAGCGAACTTGGACATAAAACAGGCCCAGATAAGGCTTTGCTAAAACCCTACACCCTAACGTAGATATGAAGGCCAATTGAAAACTAGCTGCTGAGTGTTTAGCAAGCTTGAATTGCAATTGGGTTACAATGGCCTACAGGGGTTCCAAAAGTTCCAACTAACTTCTCTAATGGTCTGTTACAATAAGGATATTACTACTTGGTGTATGCGATGTCTTTTTACTGCAAGCTTCCATGTTACCCAAACTAGCTTTCACCCCCCTTTCTAAAGAGCTAGATCGCAGTGCCCCCCAGCAAGTTCGAGTAGTAAGAGTTGATACGGTGCTAAGTTAGCGCAACAAGAGGGTGCATGGCTGCCACATTCTCTGCAGCCCCTACATATAGTACATAACCTCTGCAAGGCTAGGACTACTCACCTCGTGAAAGTGGCGTGGAAAAACGACCTTAAGAGTTGAACTTGTCGTAAAGGCTTGCTCTCAGGTTCAGTACGACAGCCGGCAAAAGTTGGTAGGCTGAGCTCCAGCGGTCTAAGGAGCGTAGTAGTTTCTTCCGGGCGGTTTCCACCTTTGGTTTGTCTGGGCAGCGAGACACTAGGCATGCATTGCTGCTTGACTCAACCTGCCATGTCCTTTGGCGTTGAGACAATTTCAACTTCCCCTTCTGATATTGAAGCTCTATGTAAAACTCAAAACTCAGCCGACCGTTTGCTCAGGCTGCAGACAAGCATCAAATTAAGCTGCCGGAGGCTTTTCGGCCTTGTTTTTGTTGGGTCTTGTATTATCAATGACTAGGAATAGCGGTTTAGGATTTTGGTTTTGTAGTCTGCAGGCGTTTCATTATTGCATCGCAGGGGTTGAATATTCTGATAAAATGATTCCGTGATATCAAGCTGTGATGGACTTTCTCCAACAAGAAGGTAATAATTTTTCAATCCTAAACCCTAAACCCCATTGTGCGGGTGTCCGTGTGTGTGTGTGTGTGTGTCGAAACCCATGGCCGTCGGCTTCTAGAGCCGTGAGAATTCATTGCTGCGCTAAGCCCTGTGCCATCGTTTGCAGCCCTCGAACCTTCACCCTAAATCCCTCAACCCAACATCAACCTTAAAGGGTTTAGGGCTTAGGGTTTCGTGAAGCCCGAAAGCGCTAGCTCTTCTCAGTAGTTTCTGCGATGTCGTCTCTCAGAGGTTGGACATACCGTGAATCCTTGCCTGCCTTGAGCGTGCCTGAGGGACGAGAGCCTACGCCTTGTGTTCTTAAGTGTTCTTAATTATAGGAACCCTTAAAAACCCTAAACCCTAAACCGCAGGGCCAGGTGAGACATGGCTTGTCCGAGTTGTGAGAGCTTACACCGAAGGGCCAGCCCCAAACCCTACTAAAACCTGTAGGGTCTCAGTCTGGTTTAGGGTTTAGGGTTTGGTAACCCTAAAATCTCTATACCACTTCTTGCCCTTCGACCTTGGATCGCTTCGAAGTCGTCATCCCCAATTGCGAGGGTTCAGAGACGAGGTTCTAGAGATTAGGGGTTTAGGGCTTACGGTCCTTTGGGATCCAACCACTTAGAAGAATGCACTTCCTGCGGAAGTTCCAAGAAGCTCTACATGGGGTGTTCAGAGGAAGCTTTGGAAAGGCTTCAAAGCGCTGGCCAGGGCCTTTGGTCACTGGAAGCATGGTTGCCACAGCGAGGTTTAGGCTTGAGGGTTGCAATCGAACACTGGCAGAGCCCACAGAAGTCGCAGGACACGTCAGGGGCATCCCGAGTACCACCGTACCACTGTGCATGGTGCTCTGTTGGCATGAATGAGCAAGATGGTCTTCCTCTGAAGCAGCAGTGGAGAATTGACACAGATCTGGATTCGGATGACCTTGCCGCCGTTCTGAAAATAGGCGCCCGACACAAATGGTTGACATTTCATTGTTTGGGGTATGGTCTATGTTTAAGGGCTCAGTGTGAGTTTTTGGACAAGAGCACCCTAAACAGGACAGAAAGTCTCGCAAGCCGTAAAGCGCTAAAGGAAAGTTTGGGAACCTGTTGCATTTTTACGCTGCTCGTTTAGGACCCATCAGCATGGTCTGGCCAGACGGATTTTAGGTTTAGGGGTTCTGCGCCTAGGGCCTCGAGCTCAGGTCTAACCGTACAGTGCCAGTTCAAGACTCTGGGTTCATAATACTGTGCGAAGCAGGCACATGCACGCACGCGTTCGTACATGTCTGCAGCAAGACAGACAGAACACGCACTGCACTGCACGACACTAAGCCCCAAGCCCTAAAGCATACCATAGCCATAAACCGAGCCTAAGTGGCGGAATGCAACAAGGTTGTCCAGGAGCAAGGTGCCAGCCTCAGCTTTCTGCAACAGACCAGAAAGTAAGCAGCTTGGGCACAGGGAGCTAGAAAACCTGCATGTTGAGACATATTTAGGGTTCTTTTTTATGATTTCCAGGTTAGAAGTCCTCAACACGGTAGGTCATTCGGGGTTAAAGTAGCGGCTTGCGGCACAGTGTTAATTTGTGTGTGTGTGTGTGTGTCCTTGTTCGTTTGTTTGTCCGTAGGAAGATGTGGGGTTCAGGCTGGGTTCAGCACGGCGGGTTCAGGCCGGCTTTACATTTGTGTGTGGAATAAACTTATTTTCGCTTCCGCGAAACCCCCCAAACACAAATTCTTAAAGCCCAGACCCTAAAACTCGAAAGTCTTTCGAAGCCCCTCAACCCTAAATCCAGGACCAAAGTCCTAAAAATAACCTAAGCCCTCAGCCGAAATCCCAAAACATCCAAAAGCCTTCAAGCTATGCAAGGGAGCCGAGTGCTCATCGACGATGGCTTCTGGAATCAGATCTTCCAGGATCCCTCGATGGGTGTAGAATTTAGGGCTCACCGAGGTTATAGGGTTTACAAAGTTTATCTCAGACCCTTACCCCTTTTGAACATGACCGCCTCAAGTTTCAAGGTGAAGTTGTGGTTTGCGGGCTTATTGCTCACTATCATCCGACCCCAGATTTGTTACTGCTCTTGTGCTGGCCGGGTGTTGCAGTGCAGGGAAGCCTGAACCCGAGCGCCCTTGACCATAATCCCCAGAGACTCCAATATCCCCCTAATTAAGGAATATACCTTAAATTGTAGTAGGATCCCTATTCTGCCTTAAGGTATATTCCTTAATCAAGGGATATTGGAGTCTCTGGGTCCCCCCTGAACCCTCTAAACCCGCATGGCCCAGTCACCTTCCATGCGGACCCTGAAGCTTCTCTCGCTTTGATGGCAGTGGACAGTGTCTGCCGAAGTTGATGCGCGGCTTTCCGCGGCTTGCGGTTGAGGGTGTTTCCTATCACCTGCAACGTTTAGTTGTTTTGTTCTGTTCATTATGGGATCACAGCCTGCAATTTTGCAGGGTTTTGGGCCGCGGTTAGTGATTAGTCCTCCGCAGCCTTATTATCTTCGCACAGGCGGCCGAAACCCTGAGCCCATAGAAAAGCCTTGTAGTCCCCAATCAGCAGTGATAAAGTCCCTATGACACCCTAACCACGGCCATGGGTCTGCGTTTGTGACAATGAGCAGAGTTTAGGGCTTAGGCTTTTCACTGTTGTCGGTGGCAGCTGCTCTTTTTGTAAGTCCAAACCCTGAACTCTCAACTTCTTGAGGCCTAAGCCTACACCCTAATCCAAGAATCCTAATTAAAAACTTGAAACTAAACCTGAAAGCCCCAAAACCTTAAACCCTAAACCTCAAGCCGTAAAGTCTTTAGCAGCAGGAGATTGAATCTTCTCCGGCACAAGCCTACAATCTCCGGCGGAACGCGACTTCGATGAGGGCCCTGGCCCTAAACCCGAAACCCCCTCGTGCCCAGTGTTCACAGCTGCCGCTGAGCTTGTGTGAAGGGGCCGATGAACGTTTTACAGGGTCTAGGGTTGTATCGGAGGTTTAATAATTGGTGAGACCTTGAAGGTTTAGGCGTTTAGACTTTAGGCGTTTGGGGTGGGGGACCTATAGGCTTGTTTCTGGCCCGGCTGATTGTAGCTAGCACCAGCGGCAAGGAGAGAAAGCGCAGTTTCCGTTGATTATGTAGTTGTTCAGATCATTGCCTCCATTTCTGCCGTTTGGAGCAGCAGTGATTGCGCGACGCCGTTTGGGGAAGTTGAAGCCTCCGGCTATCTCTGACTACAAGTTCCTCAGTTGCTGGGGGCAAAGGTTTGGCTTTCAACTTAGAACCTCAGGAATGTGTATGGTGGCGCATGACCAGCACTTTCAATCTTTCCCACCTCCATGACCGAAAGTCGGTAGATCACGTGCAGCTCCTCTGAAAACCTAAATCGCGCTCCGTCTGTGCTGGCTGTCCTTGAAAAAGGGTTCAGGGTCTAGGGTTCCCCCTAAACACCTCAATCCCTTGTAAGCTTCAGGCCTCTACGTTCTATCAGCAGAAAGGCCTCGCAGTGGTAGTAGACCAGTAGCAGTATCAGTAGTAGAGTAGCAGTGTCAGTAGTGGTCGTCGTCGACTTACTGGTAGTACTAGTACAGTCGTAGTGCTACTAGTGCTCGTGGTGGTGGTGATGGCAGTAGTAGTCGTCGTCGTAGTAGTAAGTGTATGTTTCAGAATGTTACCCCCGATAAGTAGCAAACCTCATTATCACTTTTCAAGTGTTGCGGCAATAGAAATCCGAAACTCTAACCCCACGCCTATTTCGCATTTGTCCCGGAGGCTCGACAGGGCTCGCGGAACCTCAAGAACTTCAACAACTTGGTGCTTGGTCCCACATTTTGGGGTTTAGGGGTAGAGTCCTGATGGTCTTGGAGTTTGGAGTTGTGTTTCTGTCAGCGTCTTAGAGTCCGCGTCACGTTTTCTCGGGGATTTGAGAAGGATTGAGTGCTGTAGGCTGGCTGTAGGGTTTAATAGACCGCAGATGAAGGGGTTAGGAGGGCTGGGGCTATCGGGGTCCAGCATGATAACAGAGTTCCGCGAGGTATTGTCGTGTGTTGAATGAACGTCGTTCAAGTTGAGACTGGCAGCAGGCTTTGTTCCGGCCTTTACACTCCACTGGGGCATATGTTTGGCGCCGCGAGAAATCTCTGTTGCAAACGGCACAAGCACCATCCGGGATTTCATCCTTCGAATGGTTGCAGACGGGTATAACGGTATAAGTTACAGACTCCTACATGTCCTGACCCTCTAAAACCAGCACGGTAGCCCGATGCCTCACGCATCGGATCTATCGGCAGCAGGTCAAGGACATCCTCATCCAATGGGGTGTCCGAGAGGCGGGAGAACTTGAACCCATTTGGGCGGGGTTATCCGAAAATCTGTGCATGCATGTTGAACCCTGAAGTCAACAGTCAAAGAGAAACCTCACTCGGGCTAAGAGCTTTAGTGCGGAAGCGGTTTTCGGGCTGTTTCTTGCAAACACCAAATACCAAATGCCCGAGCGCTGAACTGCTAAACACCGTCAAACTTTCAACTTGTGCACGCACCTACACACGCACACATCCACACGCACGCACAGATGCAGACTCACACGCAGACGCACACACACACACACACACATCCTCCAACTTGAGGGGCCTTGGCCTGTCTGCAGTCAGTCCATAGTCTCCTGGCCAGACTGAGGGCTTTCAGTTGGCTGGGTCCACTTTGTAACGTAGGGGCCTGCATAATTACCTATATATATATATATGTATATGTGTGTGTATATATATATATATCTCTCTCTCTCTCTCTCATTCTGGGGGTTCCTTATTATAATTATAGTATCATGGGTCCCAAAACCTTATTCTAATCATGAAGCCACCTACATTATGTTTCACGGCTGAAGGTCAGCAACCCTACGCCCAATGTTTACGCCATGTTGGCAGAACCGAAACAAGGCGTTGACTTTCAGTGTCCATGGGGCCCGTTTAGAACATTTAATGATGTAGGGTTGAGGGTTTCCAATCATCGAATTGGTAGTCCTGTATCCTGAGTTGATCCCTAGGGGTTTTTGCAGAATTGTTGCCGGCAGTGTAGATACCTGAGAGGGTGTGTGGAGGGTTTTCTACATCGCGGAACCCCGCCGCCCTCAATTTCCGTGCAAAACTCTTAGCCATCTTCTCACTGTCTACGGGTTCCAGTCCGACGCACCGTATAAATCGGGTAGCTCTAGCTACAGAACGTTCTTTCCTGGGCAGGGTCCTGAAGTGTAGGGTTTGGGGTTTAGGTTTTAGAGAAACTTGGACCATGCTCGGGTGTGCTTGTCTCGCTAGGATTGAGAAGTATAGGTTGCACGTCGAGACACGGGCACTTCAAGCGTTTAGCACCAGACATCAAGGGGCTTTAGAAGTTAGGTCTTTTCAGGGGCACTTCTCCAGAATCGATGGTAGATCTGTCGTACACTAAACCCCTAAACCCGCACAAGCCCTAAACCCTCATAAACCCTAAACCCTCATAAACCCTAAACCCTAAACTCTAGTGCAACATGCTGAAGAAACTCAAAGCCTGGTTCCTAGATGCGCTCAGCCCACAAAGTTTCAATCCCCTGACCCCATGAACAAAAGTTGCACCTGAAGACCTGCTCTGAGTGCCTTGGCCATAGAAACCCTTAAGAACAGCCTTAGCCACGAACAGCCTTAGCCATAGAAACCCTTAAGAACAGCCTTAACCATAGAAATCCTTAAGAATAAGTATTGCCCTCCGCTCTGTTCTGTATACGTCCTCTAGACTCATTCCTTCAAGGCCATGCAAGCCCACACTTATATATAGCTTCGAAAGCATTCTTCTTCAAGCCCTGCAGCAGCTTATCGAAACCCTGGCAGGTACAGACTGAAAATCATAAAGCCAGAAGGATGACCTCTTATGCACGTCGAGTAACGGTGATAGCAACGTACCGCAACATCGATAACATGCAACACTGGATTGATAGGAGTTGAACACAACAGCTCTCTCGCAGCAGGTCTCCAGCCATCTGAAGAGGGCTCGCCAGGACTGTGTGGCTTTGGTCTGAGATCTTTGTTTCCTAGGCAGTATAAGGGAGACCCCTTAAAGGGATCCTTCTTAACCCTACATCTGGCTCTGTTTGAAGGGACCTTATTGAGAGGGTCCATATCCCCAAGGGCCCCCCCTAATCCTAACTTCAAGGGTTTTCTTTGGGAAGGGAGGCAGGGGTTGGAGAAGGGTTGAGGCTTTACGCCGGGTGGTATGATGTGAGGCCAGTTAAGCCGCAGGGACAGGTTTGCTAGCGTATATGCTTTTTTGGCTTTAGGTCGGTATGTTTCAGGTTTGGGGTGCACGGCTGCACGGAGGGTTTCAAAGTTGTTAAAAGAGTGTTTCGGGAAATTTTCGTTGCCCCTCAACGACTCTAAACGGTTGGAATCTTAGGGGCGTTGTTTCGACTCGATAGTCTGCGGCACAGCAGTTTAAATTCAGGGTTGGGTGTCTATCTCGAGCTACCAAAACCGCCTGTTGGGTTGCATCCCTTTGAAGGGTTTAGGGTTTAGGGTGTTCCTGCTATGAACCTACAAAGTAGGCTGAGGTTATCGTAGTGTCATCCCTAAGCCCTAAAACCCTAATCCCTAAACCCCAAACCCTCAACACTACACCCTCATCCCTAAACCCTCAAAACGAATGTAGACTTTCGGGGTTGAAAAGGGTGTGGGCTCATCAGAAAGTGGGAGGCAGGATCTGGGGTCGAGGGGTTGGCTTTCTGGCAGTTTGGAGTTTAGCCAAGGGTTTAGGGTTTGTATAGGGCCTTATATTTGAGGTTTCGGTATTAGGGGCTTACGGGGTTTAGGGTTTTGGGGCTCATGGCGTTTAGGTTTTAGGAGCTTTATTGGGTTTAGGGTTTAGGGATCCTAAACCCGAAACCCAAAATCGAGAGAGCACCAGGGCGATAGTAGTCACGTAGAGCTGGCATCGGGGAACGGAGGTCATGCCATTCATTGGTTTGGGTCACAACAGGCTGATGGAAACGGGCCGCCAGTAAGTAGCTGCACCTCCTAAACCGCTAAGCCTCTGAAGCGCCAACCCTCTAAGACGCCAAACCCCGTTCCCGCTAGACCCTGCAACCCTGAACTCTGAACACTTATTTGCTCTCCATCTCTCTCTCTATCTCTCTCCGCCTCTGTCTCAGAGTTCCCAGTCTTCTAAACCGTCATAACGCCGAAAGGGCTCACGGGTAGACGACCTAGTGTGGGTTTACAGGCTTGAGGTTTAGGGTTTGGGGCGCTGAGTCTGGGGTTCCCGGTTTAGGTTCAGGGGTTTAGGGTTTAGGGGTTTAGGGTTTAGGGTTTAGGGGTTTAGGGTTTAGGGTTTAGGGGTTTAGGGTTTAGGGGTTTAGGGTTCATTGTTCAGGGTTTAGGGTTTCGGGGCTTGGGATTGTTGCTGCTAGAGGGCTCAATTGGTGTTGGCCGGGCTTGTGAGTCGAGAGTCTAAAGTTTTCAACAACTCTTCAGCGCCGTGGTTTCGGTTAGGGCTTAAGGGGTTTAGAGACTTAGGGTTTCAGGATTGAAGGGTTTAAGGTTTTCCCTAAACCCTAAAGCACACGGATCCCCAACTTCACGATCCGATCCCATCACGAACGGTTTCACGTGTTACTGAGCAAGACTTGTCTTCGTATTTACACACTGTCTTCCTGTAGCCGGTGCTACTATACTATGGCTGGTTACGGTGCAGACCACGGCTGTGAGGATATGTGTATACACTGTATACACAGGAAGATATATAATTACATGTATCTTTTCAGTTACGTGCCCGTGTATCTGTACGTATGAAGGTAGGTGGGCAGGCATGCAGGCGTGTATGTATGTGCTTATATAGGTATGAACTGCGAATGCAAGCATGCTCTACATGTTTAACCACACATGTTTACATTGTAATGAACGGACAGATAAATGGATGGACAGACAGGTAGATAGTTAGATGCTCAGAAGCTCGTGTGTGTTTCATGCAAGCGCTGTGTTTTTGTTGCCAGCTGTTGCCAAGATCTCAGCATTGGATGTTGCAAGCGGCCGTGGTGGAGATCAGCTCAAGTTTGTCAAGGCTTCTTTCAGGGTTACCATTATAAGAGCCCTATAAAGTGACCCTTTCTTCCAGATGCCCCCTATAGGTTTCAGAGCTGCGTAGCTGTACGGTTTCAGGTTTTGTGTTTTTGGTTGGACACTGTATGGGATGCAAGACTTTGTCAGTGATAGGCTGTGCAGGATGCGCAAGTCACATAGCTGCGGGACCGTGGCAGTATGTTACGATTGGATAGTTTTCGCGGTTAGGTAGTCGGCACCGTGGCACCCTGACATAATAGTAATAGTCGCAAGCAAACCCCACTAAGCATAGCATGTAACTTGCCAAGAACCGCAAGAACCATGCCTCCACTCCGACTGTATTCATCGATGTTTGGTGGTTTGTGTGTATGACACATAGTTCTTCGTTTTTCTATATTTGTATGTATGTATTTGTACATATATATATATATATACCTAACGAACACATGTACATGCATATATATATATATATACATAGATTTATTTGTTTATTTATATCTTAATTTATGTATTTATGGCAAAAATATTACTCATCTCATTTATACCTTTAAGATTCTATAAGACCAACTACTCCACTCACAGAGCAACAGTAGCTTACAAACCACCCACCCACCCACCCACCCACCCACCCACCCACCCACCCACCCCCTCCATGGGCGTTGTTGGTTCGCTTTTCTGGGTGTCTCTCGCCATATGTATTTGTTCATTTGTTTATGTAACTGTATAAATACATGAACGGATATACCTCTGCATATATATATATACACATACATATGCATCGTACCAAGATATCGAAACCATAACAAAGTGGAGACTGGAGGTGTTTTGAGGATGGGCTAAGCTTGACCAACGCTGGTAAAGTGCCGGTCAGGGGCAGGTTCTAAGTTCTTACCTTGCTTCCACGATACCAAGCTTGATTGTAGACCCGCATGCCTCAACACGGTACTCGCTTGAGTACATAGGGGCACAGGGTTGCAGAATTAATGAATACAGGGGGTGGGGGGGTCTAAAGTCGTTGAATAAAGCCTACTCTGGGATGTGGGGAGCTCGAGGGTACGGAGGCTGTGAAGCGAGCATACTCTAGGAGCCTTCATAGTTACCTATACTGTTTTGGAAGTTCCTCATTATGATTATGGTATCATATGCCCAGAGCCCCATTCTAATTATTAAGGCCTTTACATTATCCTCAACCCTATAAGCCTTCCTGAATCCTTCCTGAATCGCCCCGTTATTATCCTGATTGTCTTTCGGAGTTGCAATAGCATATTGAATACGCCGAAAGAATGACATACATGTGAGGGTCCAGTTAGGGTATGCCCTCAGCCCTGAACCCTTTCCCTCACACTAGACCCCTACACCCTTAACCCTAAATCCTAAACCCCAAACCCCAAACCCTAAACACTAAAACCCTGAACCCCTAACCTAATCCAGGGTTCATGGCGTGGTTTAGGGCATTGGGGTTTGACGGCTTTGAGCTTTGGGTTTTCCAGCGAGGGGTTTGAAAGTTGCGGAGCCAGAGGATGCAGCAAAACACTTGCCGGCTCAATCAGTTCTATGCCCATGATCCCCAAAACGGTAAGCCGTAAATCCTGAACCAGGCTGAACCTGTCCAAACTACACCCCCAAGCACACCACGCAATCGAGAACTGAGTCTTGTCGCTGAAGGCTGAGCCTCGAGCACTGAGCCCTAGTATAGGAACCTTGATAGCTAGCATGGGGCTTTGGCGTACAGTGTGCTGCAGACTTACATCGGGCTTGCACAGGAATACAAAACACTGCCAAATCTTAAGGCTCCTGTATTAGACCCACTCTGAAACCGAAGCTCTTCGCCAACAGGCTGCACAGTCGCAGGGCTGCAGGCCGGACGGGTTTAGGCTTGGAGGGCTCTAGGTTGAGGGCTTAGGGCTCACACCCTCGCCTTTCAAGTAATCCATTCAGTTTTCAGCGGATTCGGTAGGAGACTCGGTTGTATGCAGTTCCTGTGTTATGGGGGTTTCCGAAAAGTCGGGGACCCTAATTTTGGTTACCCTAAATAGTAGGGTTATTATTATAAAGACCCCAAAATGCTGGTCTTGGTGGCTCTTGAGTGAAAGGGCTTTGGTACTAATGCAAGTTCATTGTTCCACTGCCACGGTTAAGGAAGCACGGACCGTGTTTCCTAAAACTTTTTGAGCCAGGAATGGGGATTCATAAGCCGCTTGTCTGTGACCGGGCGGACTTATGCTACAAGTGTTGCGGTATGAAGAGTCTACAACTTGTAGTGGCGATATACTGTCCGATGTTAGCTTCATGACTCCTTGAGGGGTGTTTTGAGGTTGTTGTGAATTTAGGTTCTTTCATAAGAGCACTGACGAATGATGAAATGAGGGGGCCTGCAATTGTACTGCACTTGATTATGATTCCAGGCATACTCTTAGCAGTACTATTATGATTATCATTAGTAGTAGTAGTAGTAGTAGTAGTAGTAGTAGCAGTGGTGTAGCGGTAGTGGCTGTAGTTGGAGCAGTAGTAGTCGTCGTCGTCGTCGTAGTAATAGCAGGAGCAGTAGCAGTAGCAGCAGCAATAGCATCAGCAGAGTAGTAGTAGTAGTAGTAGTAGTAGTAGTAGTAGCAGCTGCAGTACCAGCAGCAGTAGTAGTAGCAGTAGGAGTAGCAGAAGCAGTAGCAGTAGCAGGAGGACATGGAGACCGATGAGAGCGATGCTACGAACCCTTACAGTCTCAGAATCCATGGCAGGGCCGGCTCGGCACACTTCCATGGCCTCCTTGTACCTGACCATGCTATTTAGGTTTAGGGTTTAGGGTTCAGGGTTTAGGGTTTTGGGTTTAGGGCAATTTTGCAGATTGAGGCTTTCGAGTGGAAAGTTTGGCAGCGAACTCGGGGTTGGCGGCACAAAAACATACTGGAACACTCCTGATATGTCACCCTGCCTTGCAGGGTATATGAAGGGCCCTCAACACTCCTGTGAGATCATGGAGCATCAAGCCGCGATCAGCGAAAATGCTGCTTCTACGGGTACTACCATTCGGGCTTCCCAGTGTAAGAATCAGCGGAGATGCTGGCGACAAGCTGCAGGTCCGGACTATACTTATCGGTACTATCCTGGCAGTAGCATGCAGAAGCATTAGTGATCTCCTCGTTCTCATTACCGTGACTCTTTTCCTGCTTTCTTGCCCAATATTCCAAAGGCAGCGCACCCGTGCCCGAGCTTATGTATGTTGCCGTGCTGGATGGCATCGTAGCTGATCCAGCCAATGCCTGCCATTAGGCAGAAGAGGCGTCCACAGCATGTAGTTGAGTTTGGAGTCACTTCAGGTTCATAGGCTTGGGAGTTGAGGGCTGAGGGCTTTAGAGTCAGCAGAGATCGATGTCCTGCTCGCAGTTTAGCAAATGCCTAGCATCCCCCAGCCTACAAGCTTAAGCATTGACGTGCAAAGTTGCGACACGATGTGCGATGCACGAAGACATCTCACGAAGCCTGCGAATGCCAACGATTCAACATGAGCTAGCCATTGGCACGGCCAGATCTCCTTTTCAGATTTCCTTCCAGGCGTCTGCTGGGGCATGCAGCTGAAAGCTGAGTGCAATTATGCAGACCAACGGAGTGACATGATCTTGCTGAGAATGTGTCTTGGGTTTGGTGCTAAGAGCGATTGCGATAGCCCTTGGAACATTCGCTTGCCAGCCTGCTGTCGCCAACAAGAAGAGCATCAGAAAGGGTATATCCTTGGCGGCCGACCGTGAACTGAAGGTTCTCACGGGGGAGGGGATATGACTGTAGTCACCTGCTTAATAAACCTAACTTACCCTACTCATAATCACCCCCTCGCCTTCAAGGAACGAACACTGCCGCTAAGAGTGGAGCGGTGCAGTGGTGATCCACATAGCCAGGCAGGGGCGGGTTCTTCCGCAAATCTTCCTGGCCGATGCAGTGGGGCCCCCGGCTCCAGGTTTCAGAAGCTTCGGGTCTGGAGGCTCTCGATGCCTCTGAACACAGGCCGTGTCTCTGTATCAGTCTTAGGGACAGGGAAGAAGGTGATCACTCTCACATGAGACATTCTTTGCTCTCCAGGGCAGGCTGATGAATGACTGGAAAGATGCAGGGATCCCTTTGATCTCCTCCTCCTCGTCCAGATCGTCCTTTTCCGTCTGGTCTCCGTCTTCGGTCTCATCAGCCAATCCCATGGCTCGGACCTCAGTGCCACGTCTGACCAGGACCTTCCGTGCACGGCGCACCTGCGACTGAGGGATAGGACTGACTCGGCCATGGCATCGGCAATCTAGGGGGTTTAGGGTTTAGGGGTTTAGGGTTTAGGGTTTAGGGTTGAAGGTTTAGGGTTTAGGGTCTAGGGTTTAGCAGTTTAGCATATGGCACCACGGGGAGGGCCACAAGTTCTTCAATGACCCTGGTCCTTACATTTGTCTGCCCTCTTTTCAGTCTTCCGGCGTTGAGGATTGCCCAGACTTCAGCTGCGAGGGGCATTGACTTGTACGTTTACATGCTGCGTAGGTCTGAAGGGGTAGGCGTTAGCTACGACTTGGTGGGTAGTGCGAGCTGTTATGACTCAACGCTTATGCTTGGGCAACACACGTGTGCTTCATTCAAATTCAAAAGCGCCAGGGACTTGAAGCGTTGGACTCTGCATACCTTCTCTAAAAACCTGCACGTGCGTGTTTGAAGTGTTAGAGCAAGGCGTTTCTCCTCCGCAGCATCGCTCAGCACGGCGCTTTCACTCTGCACAATGCCTGTAGCTTTGTTCTTGCCTTCCGACGGATAGTATAGCCAACTTTGCCAAACATACGAAGCTACAGGCAGGACAGTAATCACCACAATCGGGGAGAACGTATGTACAGCAGGGCTTTTCTGCCTTTGGCCTCGTGGCATTCGCAGACAGCATGTCTGCACAGACGGACAGACGGCCAGCACCATCAGGTTCCTAGGATGTCTCCTCGGCTCTAGGAGCTTTCCTGGGGTTTCAGAAAGCTGTCCGGCACCCTGGCAATCCTGAGTCCAGGATCTTAGGGGCCTTGGGGTTTCCCGCGTGCATGACGTGGGAGAGATAGGCATCCCGTTGCGGCCAGACGGCTAGATGCCGATGGAACTTAGGGCTTATACAGGGTTTAGGGAAAGTTTTTGCTGATGGAGACAAGGATCAGATGCACAAAGTGGTCCAGATAGCTGGCGTGTAGGGCCAGCCAGAACAAGGGCGTGTCCAGTGGAACTATCCTCAGCAGGCACCGCAAACCATGAATTCACCGAAAGGAGAGTTGCATAATCTGCAACAGCAACATAGCTTTTTAATCGTACTAGTAATAACGATGCTGGCAAAACTACTAACGTCTGATAGCTACCGCATTTTTTTAACAAACCACTCGCAGGCCGACAGTGAAGGCTCTAAGTCCCAAGAGAGATCCGACGAAGCCAATGCAGGCCAAGCATCAGGCCCTGTGTCAGCACCTTGCCGTCTATGCAACTTACTGCTCTCTGCATGCCCATGCACAAGAGATCTCTCGTGGATATGAGTAGAATGCAAGCATCCAAGAATCTGACTCCGATATAGGGTTCTGTAACCCAAATACCCCTGCAGTCGCCAGCCTCCAGAGGCTACAGTCGTCTACCGCCCCACCTCCCCTCCCCCACTTCTCCCCCAAGCTGAGCCAGCATGTGCAGCTACTTGCACTGCTGTGTTGTTTCCTGAACCCTTGATGCGACCACATCCCAAGTCCCAAATAGGCCTAGACTTCAGCGCCTCCACGCCCTCTGCCAGGACATCCCCGGCCGCGCTGAGCAGTGGCGGCATCGCCAAAGCCAGGAAGTCGCTCAATGTGAAGGCCGCACCCGACTCACGGAGGGCCGGTGCCTGCAGGCTGGCCCCCTAAAGCCTAAACCCGACACTACTGTGACTTTTTCATAAGAACAGCTTCGTAAAAGTCGCCGTCGTCATCCTGGCCAACATCATCGTTGAAATGACCATCGCCACATCATGCTACATCATGACTCATCACCACCAACAGTATATGATCATATCGCCGCCTTCTTCTTCATCACCATAGTCATCGACGACGTCGCCGCAATCATGATCATCACCATCATCATCGCCATCGATGTCGTCGTCATCATCATCGACTTCATCCACGTCATCCTCATCATCGTCATCATCATCATCAGCAGCAGCAGCGTCATCGTCATCTAGCCAGAACGGACACAGGAGCACGCAAGTTTGGCGTGGAGGCTGCTGCAGTCAGGCGCTCGTCGGATTATTTGCCCTTGAATCTCGCCGGCGCCTTGTGCAACAGCACCTGTGGGATATCCAGCTGATTGCAGGGCTTCTGAGGTTTTAGACATTCCCTACATACTACGACCATACATACTACGAATACTAGCATTGCCAGCGTATGTTCGTGGACTTATTGAGCTGTACCTCGTCGTCGTGTGCAGGCGCCCAGATATGCAGACGCACAGCCAGACTTTTGCACTCTGCCAAAGTGCTGCACATTAGCTTCTCCTCCACTTGGGAGAAGCTCTTGATGTCACTCTGAAGGATTGCGTCCCAGAGCATCATGTGTTCTTTCCTTAGGTGCCGGCACGTGTTCAAGCTTCGATCGAGAAGGATGCAATCTCCAAACCTTAGTTGCGTAGAGCTTTTGCACTGCGCTGCCAGGGATCTTCTCCAGGCGCATGAAGCGCGATGCGGAGCCAACTTCCAGGAAGATTGCCTGGCGAAGTGGCTTCTTCGGGTTTCCAGGTCCAAGCTGATCAGAGTTGGGCTTCGATCAAACTGTGGCAATGGAGTCGCCACTGGAAGGAATGCTTGACTTCATCTCTTTGGGTTCCAAGAAGTCGCACTCTACTCAAGACCTGAACTTCGAGGGCTTGCGCCTTAAAGGCAAGGAACCGAAACCTCCAACTTCTCATGTGTGTCATACCATAATATACTATAATATACTGTAGTATACTATAATATACTACAATATACTGTAATATACTATAGTATACTATACTATAACATGATCTACTATCATATAATGTACTATACTACAATCGCCTGCTTGAAGGCATTCATCACAGACCTCTGCAGATCGGCCATGCCACCTGTTTAGGGTTTAGGGGCTTAGGGGTTTTGGGTTTAGGGGTTTAGGGGCTTAGGGTTTAGGGGTTTAGGGGTTTGGGGGCTCAGGGGCTTAGGGTTTAGGGGTTTGGGGTTTAGGGGCTTAGGGTTTAGGGGCTTTGGGTTTAGGGGTTTAGGGGTTTGGGCCTTAGGGTTTAGGGGTTTTGGGTTTAGTGGCTTAGGGGTTTTGGGTTTAGGGGCTTTTTGGGTTTAGGGTTTAGGGGTCAAGGGTTGAAGGCATCTGGGGCTTCAGCTTCAGGCTTGGAGGTGCGGGTTTTGTTTGGTTTGGGGATGCGTGCGAGCAAGAGAGGCCAAGGCTGCTTTCGGGCACCAGGCTTGGGTCTTTGGAATATTCGGGGACGATCGGGTTAAGAAATTATGGGGTGCTGGCCACATCTTTTCTTAACAAGTTAATGCGTAGGTGCCTGTTTGATCGCCTAGTTAACGGAACGGCGTGCAAGGCAACGGGTCTACTTTGTTTCGTCATGCGCACTGTATCAGTGTTCTTACTGTGGCATCAAACACAAAGACTCTACTCCAAAAGGATTGCGAGTTGCTTCCATCAAGCAACCCGGGGTTAAATCCGTTCCAGGACAGGCATTGGCATTTACTGCTTAGCCGACACAATACTGGGCTTGCCCTTGAAAGCCTGCGAAACCGTCTTAACAAAAATCCCATTCCCAGCAGACAACCTAGAATAGAGTCTCGGAGTCAGGGGTTTGTTTCCGAGCGGCTGAAGGGCAGCAGGTCGGACATTACCGAGTTTCCACGGAAGTGGACGGTAAGATCCAAGGGTACTGGGACCTCACGACCGATGTGTACATCATTTGGCTATGCTCTGCCGGTCAGGTGTGAATCTTGCATCGGGGTCGGGTATAGGGGAGCAACGGCCAAGCCGCACGCTCGAAATGCTGACCCTAGAGCCATACCAACACAGCAGCTGGATGCCTGCATCCTACGTCTGGGTTCGTGGATGGGCCTGCTTCGGATGCAAGACCACCTTTTGAATTTTGAATGGATGCAAGCCGATGGTGCAAGGCCTCAACGCCAACCAAGGCGTCACACAGAACCCCCACTGGAAAATGCCATTTCAGTGCCTCAGTGAAGTGCACGTCCGGTCTGCGACTCACGGTCATAGCAGCTGAAACACGACACAAAAAGACTCATGGAATGAAATGGAGAAGCTTAGTGTTTAGAGGTTTAGAACCCTAAATCCTAAACCCTAAACCCCTAAACCCTAAACCCTGAAGTTTAGAGGTTTAGGGGTTCGGGACGCCTGGAATCAGAGACAGGAGGCCGTGTGGTTAAAGTCGAACCAGAGCTCATAGGGCTGTCCCATCCGGGCGATCGCCGACTTCTTGAAGTGCTCAAGCACATCATGAAAGAGGAAGGGCAGATAGGCCGTCCGAGGAACCAGGCTGAAGAGGGGATCCGGCTCTGAAAGAGAGGCGACCTGCTTCGGCTGCGGGCACACTATACTATACTAGACTATACTATACGATACTATACCATACTCGACCATACTATACTATAATATATACTGTTTTATACCATAATATAGCATACTACACCATACTATAATATACGATACGGTACTATACCGTACTGTACTGTACTATACTAGTTTACTTCTTTCGGTTCTCTCAGCTTCAGATCCTTCGCCCTGGTGGCTAAGGCCGCTAAACAGCCCGAATGAGCGCTGGTTTCGGGTTTTGGGTTTTGGGGTTTTGAAGTTTAGATTTTTGGGTTTTGAGGTTTAGGGTTTTTGGGCTTACAATAATTAGGGTTATAGATAAGGTAACTATACTTATAACCCCAATTAGGGTACTATACTTATAACCCCAATTAGGGTACTTATAACTGGACTTATTAAGTCCCATGAACCTCCAAGTAAGGCGGGATAGTAGCAGCCCGGCCTCGTCTGGCGCCAGCCGGATGCGCAGCAGCACACGTCCGCCGCAGATTCGTTGTCGAGTGTCCTCTTGGGGTTTTCGGCCATCGGGCTTTAGGGGTCCTTTCGAACTTTAGGCTGCTTTTTCGGTCTTAGTTTGGGGTTCTAGGGAGGGTTGGGCCCGAGATAGGTCTAGTGTAGCCGCAGCTGCACGTTGCGAGTCAGGGGCACGAGTGAGTATCTGGGACTGTTACGAGGAGACTATCGGGTTTGGTACGCATGCCAATGACGACCACCGACCCTGCCACATATGCTGCATAGGCAAAGGATAGCTTGGCATAGCTTCTCACGCTCGCCAACACTTTTGGATGACCGCCTTGTTCTTGCCATTTGTTCGCTGCTGCCGATGTCCCAAATTCCTGCTGCTATCGCGAAAGATGCTGCAGCCAATGCTGTTGCTGCTGATGCGGCCGCCGATGCGGAGGTCGCAGTTGCTAAAGACCCGTACTGTCGCGGAGGTAACACCTTTCCAAGTTGGAGTAGACCAACCCGCTATCTTCGTGGCCGTTGTCCCCTGCTCATGCCGTTCCTATTTTGTACTACGAGCCTTCAGCCTTCTCTGGCTCTTCTTACCCTTACACTACTCTTTTTGTTCGTCCTCTTTATCTTGTTTGTTCTTGCTCGCGCTTTTCTTCTTCTTCGTGTCGATGTGCTTCTGGTGCTGCTGCTGCTGCTGCTGCTGCTGCTGCTGCTGCTGCTGCTGCCGCCGCTGCCTCTCTTGCTCTTCCTGCCACTGCCACTGCTTGCGATGCTGGCGCAGTTCCTGGGGCGCCGCCGCTGCCGTTGCTGATGCTCTTGTTGCTGTGGCGAAAACACTACGGCTCCACCACTTATACATGGGGAGACGGAGAAGCAGGAGGAGGAACACGACAAGGGCACCGACGTCGCAAACAATGCCAATGAAGGATCTTCATTACCTACGAGTACCATAACTCCGCGGCCACGAAGATGTCCTAAATCCTCCGTAACTAGGCTCACTTTTCAGCTTTGTGGAGTACTTGTAAATCCTCGAGTCTGAAGGCGAAATTCGGAATCCCGGAGTCCCTGTTTAAGTCGCACTAGGGCCCACGTCCTCCTGCACTTCCACGAGCCTGATGCAAACACCAAGGAAGGGAGGGAAGTTGCTAAAATCTTCAAGCGACCTGATCTTTCTTTGCTGGGGACCCGGTGAGGGGTAAGACTTGAGACTTAGAGCATCTTAGAGCTAGCTGCTGTGCTCTCAAGATCTGGATGCGTAAGCGGCGAACGAGTGCAGGGGAGCTTCTCCCACATTGGGCTCTGTAGCCATGCGCCGCTTGCACGCCGTGGGCTGAACAAACTTATTTTAGCTACAGGGCACGTGGTTTGCACAAGTTTCGATCCTTCATGTTCTACAACGATTCCGATTCGGCTGTTCGTGAGTTGATACTAAACTGTAGTCAGCTGCGAGCTGCCGGCGAGAAAATGGAAGGGATACTCACAGCCAGGATTGCGCACTCTGGACTGCCAGCCGTGTCAAAGAAGCACAGAAGAATCTCGCCCAAGGAAAACCTTTCCGGCTTCGGCTGATGTCGGTCGCCGTACTTTTTAGACCTCCGATATGGGTAAGGGCGATCACGCAGCCTGGCCAAGCTGGGATAAAGGAAAGCCATGTCTGAAGATGTTGTTGGGATCCCACTTCTGCTTCAAGAGCAGCAAGCGCTCAGCATTTCCGCCAAATGTTTGCTGTGCTAGCTCGACATCCTCCGGGTCTGGGCCAAGGTCTGTTGCGTAGCATCCCAAAGCAAGCGGCAACAAGACTTTCACAACTTCCCTGACCCAAAAGCTGCAATCCTCCTCATCCTCGGTCCACGCAGCTGTGATCACGAGTGACCACTCTGCATCTCTCGCGAGAAAGGCACTGCTCAGACTACTCCCGTCAGCCACAGCACCACCCATGTGCTGGAAGTGGAAGTAGCAGTGACGGCTGGGAGCCTTCAACAGTCTCTCCACCAACACCTCGCTTATGTCGGCATCACGACCAAAGAAAAGCGCCCGGGTAAAGAAGCTCCGGCAGGAAAGAAAGCCACGGTGTGCCACGCCTGGAGGCTGTTCGCCTGTGTACGTTACTGCGGACTAACGATTGCGACTCGCACGACTCCTACTTTGAAGTCTCTTCTCACGTTAGAACTTGGATCAAAAGACGACTTCTGGGACTGTGCAGGATCGGAATAAGCCTGCACGGGAAGAAAACGTGAGAAGAAGCTGCATAAGACAAACCGCCGAGGCACATAAGTAGGGTTCAATATCCATAAGTTGAACTGGGTTTAGCCCCTCGTCCACTAGCTCGAGCACCGACTCTGCACTCCCAGCATCGACCGGGGGGACCTCGCACCCAAGGTTGAAGTCGTAGATCCCCACCTGTATCGAGCCGTCTGCCAAGTAAAGGCAGCAGTCAGCGCAGCAGTCCCTGGGAAGGGACTGAGAGCGTAACATGTATCTTTGCACCACCGACGCGGCCTCGGAAGGGGACTCCGAAGGCACGCGGAAGACGCGCCGTGTGGCCCGGCAGCTCTTAAGCTTCGAGGCTTTCAGTTCCAGGGAGGTGACGACACCGAAGTTGGGTCCACAGCCGCACACGGCCCAAAAGAGGTCCTTGTGCTCGTCACATGAGTCGCTGCTCAAGGTTAAGACCTCCCCCGAGGCAGTGACGAGCTGGACAGAGTGGATGGCATCGAGTGCAAGTCCCAAACGCCTGGTAGAGTGCCCGACCCCCCCTTGAAGAATGAGGCCCACACCCACCGTTGGTGCGGTGCCGAGGGGAACGACAAGCTCAGATTCGGCGGCCTTGGCGGCCAGCGACTTCAACTTCACGCCGGCCTCTGCTGGAAAACCCTAGCATCTGAGCTACTAGTAACTATATCATATAACAAAGTATAGACTATAGGAGAAGCTAGAATATACATCTGATATCGTCTTTTCAAGAACGATATCTCCAGCCTCCGCCCTGACGAGGTTGCTGGTGACATCTGCAGCAATCGCTGTGAAGTGGTGCTCCATCTCCAGCACCAAATCCCCCAGCCCGCCGTACCCGGAATGGTTCCCACCCACGACACTCACGGAGCATGACAGGCTCTGGGCAGCCTGCGAATTCTGGTGTGGTATAGCAATATGATATCAGTATAGTATGCTTTATATATAGCTAAGGAGTGCAAACTGACTATCATGTAACTAGAGGCTCATTGTGCGGTGATTGATTCTTTTGCAATATAACAACAATAGAACTATTGACTAATTACCGTATAGCGTATAGTCACACATATATATATATATATACAGTAGTCTACCAGAGTATGACTGCATAAGGCCTGTCTGCTCCCGCCTGTACGCAGAACGCCACATCCGTGACACTGCGAGGAGCGGCCACCACCTGGGGCCTGGGCTCTTTCCCTTCGGCGCCTTTCAGGGAGTGCTCTAGCTCGAGGGAGGCGAGCTGCGAACAAAGCTTCTCCAAGATTGGCACTTTCGCTTTGGAGTCGGTCATGGCCAAGAGTGATGTATCTATTACAGTCGGATTTTGGAAGATGTCGGCTGGACGGGGAAGTAGATTAGAAGTCAGTCTGCCCGGTTGCTGCAGGCCCAGAGTCGCTACGGCGCCGTAAAGTGAAACATGCTCTGCGATTCGGCCAAACTGCTTGTGTCACTCGAGCGAACGTCAGGACGATGGTTTTTCCTCAGCCAAGCCTTCCGGCGACCGGGCATGCTTGACATGTCGGTCTCACCGGCTCTCGCAAAGATCCATTTCTGAGCTCTGAACTTGGGTCTCGATCGATTACCCTTCTTGGCTCTAGCAAGATTTCGACCTCAAGTTAAGATCCTCTTCAGCTTGGCGGCTTAGCCGCTAGGCGCGAGGCAGCTTCGCTTCGAAACGTCTGGCTGCCTCAAACTACGAGGATGTCATCTACTACCCACCCGAACGTGCAGCTCCGTGAAGACCTGGAGATGTGGATCGGACTTACGTTTACATCGCCAACGGGACATTCAGCTTCAGATGACGACTTGGGAGGCTTCACAGGAATGCAATCACAAGTAGATTGGGGCCCGGGTGGGGTTCTGGGGAGCCTGAGCCTCAGCAGACCACATGACCTTCAAACACGCGCTTCCTCCTTCCCCCTGGTGCCTTCATCGATGCCAGGACGAAATCGCGGAGTGACATACTGGGCACACCATCCTGGTGGCACTGCGGAAGAACGTGTTGCTTCAGGCTGCTGCAAAACATAAACGAACAGAAGAACGACAAACTAAAACCAAAAAGCACAAGATGCAATGATTATGATAATTATCGCAAAGGACTCTTCCACTATCTTGTCTGCAGCACTAACCGCATCAATAATGCAATTGTTCCTGTTCTCTTCACCGTGAGCATGTGCACAACAACTGTCGCCATCAGAAGCATAACTATCAAGCAAAGAAGCCGTCGCCATCAAAAGCGTCAGTAACTATCACTAATCAGCAAGACTATCGTGCTTGGTATCGATAGTCATACAAACTACCAGCACCAGAATCAGACTCGACCGGCAAACTCCAAATTGCACACCTCCGATCCTCTGGCACAGTGCCACTGCAAAGGCCTCGAAATGGAAGTTCTTGATGTGCTCCATGATGAAGGCCTATGCGACACTTGCAGCTGTCGCCGCTCGGATAGCGACATGTTGGGATCATGTGTTCTTGGCATCAGCCTGTGAAGCTCAAGCCGCAAGCGCTCAGGCTAAGGCCACATGCGCTTGCTTAAAAGATTCATGACATGGGTAGTTAGACGTTATGACGCATACGTCTACTGAAGCTATCTGTTACGGTTTAACCACGAAGATGGCGTCACTGGTCCGATCGAACCCAGGTTAGAAGCAAGCATGGCAGACAACAAATCGCTGACTAGCTGGCCATAAGGTCAGCAAAACAGGAGTGGATTCCCGATGCCCCGCAAACACAACAGAAGAAGACTTGTTTCGCAACCCTCACAGCAACCTATGCATGACGCCCTGCACAAAGTAGCTAATGTTCTGAAAGTTCGTGCGAAAACCCTGTGTAGTTAGAAACCCACATAGAAACCCTGAGGGATAACCCAACGATCAAATCCTCCCAGCCCCATTTAACCTACACCCTAAATCCTAAACCCTAAACCCTAAACCCTAACGCCTAAACCCCAAACCCTAAAGCCTAAACCCTAAACCCTAAAGCCTAAACTGTCTCAAGGTCCGAGGGTGCTGCTAGGCCCTGCGGCCCCGAGAGTCCAGAGACGCAGAGCGCTGGCAGGCTCGCCTGCAGCTAAAAAAGGGCCCCTAATACCTAGAATAGGGCTCCTTTAGAGGGATCCTTAAGGGGTTCTATAAGGGTTACTATAAGGGTTCTATCATATAGGGGCCTTAATACTTAGAATACGGTTTTGGGGAATATTATACATAACTTTAATATGGAACCGCCAAAACTAGTATAGGCATGAATTATTCAGGCCCCTATATTTCTGTGCTTGGGGCCTTTCGGCTTGCTCTAAGTCGTCAGGGCTCAGCGATCTTTCAGAAAGCCAATCTCCACGACGTGCTTGCCAGTAGAAGGGGACAGTCGATGGGCTCTAGGATTCTAAGCTTTCGTTGAGGACTGGGACTGAGGCCGTAAGCCTGGGGGACAGGGGGTGGGTGCAGCTTCATGACAAGGAGGCTTCCGACAGCAGTTTCTGATCCTTCTTCTATGTCCCAACGCGACGTTCGACGGCCTCGACACTCTTCAGTTCTGTGAAACTCCACTTCGTCTCCTGACGCATGGATGCCGAAACAAACACCCGCTAGAAATTTCGATGAACCAATTCAAAGGTCCTCCACTCTTTGCTCCAACTGCGGGTTTTGCAACCAGGACGTCACTTCCTGGAGAGTCGAAGGCTGGGTGACAAGTTCTGCAAACTTGATGATCGTCGCATTACAGCTGGCGCGGTCCTCATCCGAAACCACCGCGTCGCAGTCACGGTCGATAGCATTGAATGCACAGATCACATACGGCAGTATCCTGACAGGAGCTGTAGAAACGTCAAGCTAGCCGGTAGATAGTGGCACGTCCTGCCTGGTAAAAGAATCCAGCTCCTCGGAGAAGCTCCATCCCAAACGCTCCTCTACTGGCGATGCAGGGGCAACCCGGCTGTTGACACTGTCTCATCGAGCTTAGATAGGGCTGCAGACCGCGGATCAGGAAGGAAGCCTATGTATGTTATGCGAAAGACTGTGCGAGGATGGCAGACGCTCTCTTTAGAGAGAAAGCCATGGTGGTGCCAGATGTTGCGGAGTTTTCACCAAAAGTGAGTTAGGACCCCCTTCGCCTAGTTTGGGCTTTAAAACTTTAGGCACCGCTAGCCCACCCGCATATCCCAACCTAAGTTACATCCTAGGAATACTCCCAACATCCCTACCTAGGTGCCATAGCCCAAAATAGGCGAGGGTTTCCTTATAGAATTTGGTTCAGGGTTTGGAGAAATAAACGGCAAGAACATTATTGTTGTACTACTTGACGTTCTTGCTACTTGCCTCAGATGTGGTCAAGACATTTTAACAAACCACCGCACTTGAAACCAGTAACTGCATAGTTATAGTGTAATAGTGCAATCATAATACATAGGCAGTTATATATTAATTACGTTGTAGTTGTAACATTCTTGGAGAATCCGAGAAGATTAAGCAAATGCTTAACCCTTAACCCCAACCCTTAACCCAAATTCTATAAGGAACCCCTCGCCTATTTGGGCTATGGCACTTGGATAGGGATGTTGGGAGTATTCCTAGGATGGTAACTTAGGTTGGGATATGGGGGTGCGCTAGTGGTGCCTATAGCCCAAACTAGGCGAAGGGGGTCCTAACTAAGTGCACATCCTTCTCGGAGGGCTGCGTCGCAGCAAAGAAAGCCACGATCGCCTCTGTTGCAAAGTCACGACGTTGGCAAACCCTGCCGAGCTAGGGCAAAAGGGGAACATGCTGCCTCTGCATACGAGTAAACAGCTGATGGAAAATCGATGTCAGAGACTTGAATCGCACAGCCCGATCTCCAAATCGACGCATTGCACATGCGCTGCGCTTTATCCTCGCGTGTGCCTCTGCCTGCTTCTGCGGAAGACGGCCATAAGGATCCCGGCGAAGGGTGGCAAGAGCCTTGCCGAACTCCTCGCGAGGGGTGTCGTACTGGTAGCAATCTTGATAAGTAGTACAACGCATGCATGTCCAGTAGAATGGACATGCATCTGTACTTTGTTACGGTTTTTGAGGTGTGTCTTTATTCGCTCGCTACCTTAGTTGATCATCGAGTGTATGGCTGATCCGATGACGATGATGATGATGCGGATGATGATGATGATGATGATGACGACGACGACGGCGATGCTGATGCTGATGACGACGACGGTGATGATGATGATGATGATGATGATGATGATGATGACGACTACGGCGATGCTGATGATGCTTATTCCTATTGTTATGGGTCATTACTGTTGTTATTATGACGATCATGATGCTGGTGATGCTGCTGATGTTGATGCTGTTGCCACGGATGGAGTGATGGGGATGTGCGTGTGTGTGTGTGCGTTTGTGTGACAAGCTGAAGTCTTCATGCAACGACGATCAGCGCCATCAATAACGACACCAACATCATGTTCATCACCATCGTAACTAGCATCAACACCGTCATCACTACCAGCAGCACCAACATGATTATAATCATCATCAGAATCATCATCACGGTCAACATGAACCAACGTCCTGCTCTGCACAGGCACAACCACCGTCACCGCTGTTATCATCGCTTATCAAAGTTCACACTATCATCACCGTCACTCGCATCATGCTGCTACAGCCGCTGCCGTGCTCATCATCAAAACTACCATGATCTCCCTTGTCGTTGTCATGATTTTCTCTGGTTGTTGTTTTCCACATAACTGGTAGCACCAACATTATATTCACTAGCAGAAGTAGTAGCAGTGGTAGCAGCCGTCGCCGTGGTCACGAAGGCAGTAGTAGTCGCAGTCGCAGTCACAGTCGCCGTCACGATAGGAGTAGTGCAAGCAGTAGCCCGAGCAGTAGTAGCTGAAGCTGTCGTCGTCGTAGTCGTAGTTCTAGCAGTCGTCTCCGTCGCGTCGCGGTAGTAATTGTTGTCGTAGTCGTAGCCGTAGCCGTAG
>CAJNDV010012113.1:1200-11739 GCA_905221635.1 Symbiodinium sp. CCMP2456
TCATCAAATAAACATTTTTCTTTTTCCAGATTGACCTTCAAGTTGTTTTGTATATATGTTTTTACTGGTGTCCAATTAGCATCAACGGAGATTGAAGGAGACCATATATATATATATATACGAGCGAAGACATCCCTGTATATGTCTAATATCATTGATTGTAATAATATTCCTTTACCACTTCCTGAAGGGCCTGTTATTATTTGACTAAAAGGCAGTCGCGGAGCAACTTCATATTTAGATTGTTTGAAATCGTATTCTTTAACATTTGTAGGTTTAACAATAGGCATATTTGACATTATTAATAAAGTAGAAAAATTATATCGTTAAATATAAATATATATATATATGGATTACGACGAAACAATAAAAGTAATAGATGAGCTAGAAAAATTAGATGAATTAGATGAAATAATAAAGACTCCACGATATAGAATGTGTTGCCATAGCCTACTTGAGCTTAGTAAAGCAGTTATTTTATACTTAAAAAATATTAAAAACCTAAAACAAATTAATGAATGAAAAATCAGAAGGTGGTATAAAAGTTGATAAGGATGACATTAGTTGCTTTACTTGTAAATGTAGAAGAAATATATTTAATAAGAAGAAGAAAGTAATAAAAGACGATGACGGCAAAACAATAATAGAGGAAGATATTGAAACATATTCAACAGGGTTCGGGAAACAAATAACACCAATAGTTCAACCAAGGAGTAAAACAATTGAAGGACGCATCGAAGAATTAGAAATGAAAATAGAGCGGTGAGAAGTAAATCAATAAATGATATTGATACTGGTTTTAGGCGTGCCATATCGATGGACGATAGATTAATAAAACTAGAGACAGAAGTAGAGGAATTGAAGAAAAAACATATTATGAATAGTTTAGATTAATATTTAAATAAGAGTTTGTATAAGATATTGACAGTCAAAGTCCCTTGTTGGGATTTTCTTTTTGCTTTCTGTAAGACGCCCATTCTACTGGAAATTGTAAGGAAGGCATGAAGACATGAATGAGAATCCCCATTTTCGAGAACCCCGTCGTCCCCTATGTGATAATGAACTAGAAGGAACGCATGAAAGGGGAGTAATGCGAAGCTTCAATATCCTATCATAAGCGTAGGGTTTTAATTAGTTTGTAGCAACGCCTTTCATAATTAGTTTTATGAAAAACTTTGCTAATCATGTCTAAAAACTAGACAGTTTAATATAGTAAGATGGAGAAACGAGTATGTAAATCGTATTGTGCAACAAAAGATATTGAAGAGTTTGAGGGTTTTAAGACTTGCAATAAGTGCCGTGAAGCGAAAAGAAAATGCTACGGCAAAAACAAAAACGAATATAATCAAGCACGAAGAGAAGAAAGGGCAAAAGGGAGTAAGTTATGTGAAGAATGCGGACATAAACTAAAACACGAAAACTGGGATGCCCATTTCCATGATGCGTTACATCCGAACTCAGAACTAAATGCGTTAATGAAAGATTATTTGAGGAAACTAGGAAATTTGAGGAAGGAAGGCAAACTAAACGATGAAATACAAGCAGACATTAAGGCAGAATACGAGAAACAAAAAAAGATGATAGGGAAACGTTTAAACGAACAATTTCATGATAAATTTGTTGATGAAGAGCCACAGCCCGAGCCCGAGCAACCTAAACCTGATATAGATAAAGTGTTTAATCATGTCCATGAGTTACTGATAAATTATGAGTTTCTAGAAGATTATTTTATTTTATTTTGGTAAGCGTAAAGATAGGATGATTATTGAAATCCCTGTCGATAGAACATAAGAAAAGAATTTCTAAAGAAAAGCATGTAAAGAAATAACAATTATAATATATATATTAAGAGGAAAATGGATCATACAGATTTAAACACGTATAAAATACAAGTGAAGTATATCAAGAAAATACATGAAATTAAAATTAATGAAATAGATTATCAAAATGAAATTAAGGAGTTAAAAAACTAGTTAATGTTTATGAAAACAATATTTTTGATAACGAAGACCTTTTTAATGTCAGATATGATATAGCAATGTTAGAAACTATAATCCAAGAAGATGAAAAATATTAAAACAATATTCAGACTTAATTGAACATATTGAAATACTGTGTAATAGCTATGGAAACAAAGATACAAAATATTTAGATGTAAAACCAAAGAATGCTGTTAAGTGGATAAATAAGAGTATTCAGGAGATTGAAGAAGAATACGGCGAACTAGTCAAACCTTAATAATAACCCAATAATAATATTATTTTGTTGAAATAATATTATTCTTGTTTCTTATTTATTACCTCATTACCTAAACCTTATTACTAATATAGATAATTTATTAGAGATGACCGTTTCCATTTTCTAAGGTTAGGGATTTCGGGTTGGGGAATATGGGTTTTTCTATGGGGGTAGTGGTGTAGGGGGCTTATGGTGGAGTTTTTCTAGGGGAATATGGGTTTTACTCCTTCATGTGGGTGGGTTTGAGGTATAGGTTGTTATGATTTGGGTGAAAAGGGGGGGGGTGTATGCTTAGAAAATGGAAATGGTCATCACTAACTGAATCACCCGCAAAACCCCATGCCTTCTGACAATCCTGAAAGAGTAAACCTCCGAAAGCTCCAACGCAACGAAAAGCCTTGGAACCGACCATTTAGGGTTTAGGGTTTAGGGACTGCGAACTGCGAACCTCCCTTAATAGCCATTCGTGTACCCTAACCCTACCAAGTTGACAGCTTTGAATAAACGCCATAAAACCCTAAATCCCTACTTCCAGCCCTTATAGTAGACCCTCAACCCTAAACCCCAAGCCGAGAATGAGGCGGGATATCCTCTTCCGTCCTAGTGGGTGCCTGCCAAGGCATGCCAAAAGGATCTTCCTGGGGGTAGTGTTTTGGGTTAGTCTTCATGGTTGTTATACTACGGATAAGCCGATAAGCTCCGGGGTTGTCAAACATATATGACATGTTTATTCTGGGTCTAATAAGGCGCCTATTGTTGTTGAAGGGATCGGGGCTTGTAGTAGGGGTTGGATTCCTGAAGGGTTCCGTGACTAATAAGAGTAAGGACTAAAGCTCTCCGGCTATAAAAGGGTTCCTAAAGGTAATAGGTTTCTACTTTCAGGCTTTTATGAGAGCCTGAGAAGTGATCTGGACTCCGATGGCCTTCATAATGCTGGGTGGGCTGCTGCAACTTGGTGTCAAGAGCTTTCCCCTCCCTGTGGCCCCAAACTCTGCAGAAGAGGAGGTTACAACCCCTTTAGTCCTGAAGCAGTATGTCAGTAGCCTTTGTTTCGGGTCTTAGGACATGGCCACCAACTGCGAAACCCTACGCCCGAATATTCAGATCTTCAGCAGTCGGCGCATAGGCTTCTGGTCGTAGGGCTAAGCCCCAAGACCCTTTCCCCACCGAAAGAGGTTGGAATTGGCTGTGCGGATGTTGCAGGCGAGCGCCAAAGCCAAGGTGACTCGCCTGAAGTAGCTGGGAGTTTAGGGATGCAGCTCGATAAAATATAGTGGCCAACACATGCCAATACTTTTCTTCCGTAGGCCGCCATTTTATCACTATCGTATTACATACCCCAAGACCCTGTTCTAATTATTAATGGCCCTGTTATTATAGGTGAGGTCTCGGGAGAGCCACAGCCATCTCATCATCACCGCCACCACCACCGCCTCTGCGCCGAGACATCAACAACGATGTCCACAATGGAAGAAATAGAGCAAGCAGGACAATAGTGGAAGATGCAAAACGTGCAGTAGTACTGCCGGCACAACATTAGCCATACCAACACATACATTGGAAATATTTGCGGCCTAGGCCCACGCTTACATACAGCTTCCGCCCAACCCCCTAAACCTTCGCCGCAACTCTAGGCGCCTAAACGCCCGAAGTCCTCTTCGCAAAGCCTTGCGATTCTTCAATAGTATCAGTTTTATTCCACGGCTTTGTGTCTTCCACTCACTTCCTAAGCCCTGAAACCTAAACTCGGCGCCCAAAAATCCGAAAACTTACAGCCCTACAGCCTTGTAGGGCTTAGGGCCTAGAGGGTTGATTTTGTGTTTGTAGGGTTTTTCGCGGTTTTTGGGTTTTAGGCAAGGGTTTTGGATCACGGGTTTGATTTTGGAGTTGGCGACGTTCTCTTTCAGGATTCGGGCTGCGCGGACATCGTTTCATGCGGGCCTCAATGATAAGAATAGGCTTTTGATGTAACCTGTACTCGAGCTCTATCAGTTACAAACAAGAACCCTAAGACTCTAAGACACAGTTATTGCTAATCAGTCGGGCTTCTGTACTCGTCGCGATTGGATGGGCCTATGTACATCCACCAGCTCCTTCCTTGGTTGCATTGATTCCTGATCAACGGATCCTGACCATCATACTGGCAAAGGAAGTACAGAAAAGTGTTCGTAAATCCTGCGTGGACCCCACTCCCTAATCAGCAGCTAGTGTACAAGACCCTCCCTCCAAAATACAAAGCCTTGCACCCTGAGGCTATGTTTAGAAGATTCCCCATCAGAAACGTAGAGACGAAAGCAAGGATCGGAGGGCCCGGGACAGGGCGAGCCGACTGTTGAGGCTCTCGGGGGAGAGACAGAGCGAGACAGAGCGAGAGACAGATCGGTCGATAGATCGCTAGATAGATAGGTGCATAAATCGAAAGATAGATAGAACGATGGACAGACAGAGAGAGATAGCTGGATAGATAAATAGATGTCAGGTAGATACATAAGCAGATGCTAATAATGCAAGATAAATACATACTTACACGCATACCTGGGTCACCTGCATAGGTACATACATACAAGCTTCAATGCATGCATACACACAAACACATACACACAGCCATATACACACATACATACACGCATACATACATACATACATACATACATACATGCATGCATGCATGCATGCATGCATGCATGCATGCATCCATACATACATGCGTGCATACATGCATACATACACGAGTATAGACACTCGCACAACCACGCAAACAAACACTCAATCAATCAAACAAAAAACTCAGAAACAAACAAACAAGCAAACAAGCCAGCAGGCAAAATACATGTTGGTCTTGGGCAATTGCATGACTATGTCACAATGGGAATTAACATGCATGTCGAGAACAACTAATCAGGTGGAGGATTGATGTGAAGTCAAACTTCCACTTCTTTGCCGAACGTTGTATAAAGATTTGTTGAAGATGAGGGCGGGGATCCGGCTCGCACAAATGCTTGACACGATCAGCAACACCTCTTTGTGGCATTGGTCAGACACTCTCCTGGTAGCAGCTGCACTTGCAAATGTTCACTGAACCATGTGATGGCAGCCTGAAATGTTCTCAAGTCTTCTGGGAAAGTGTAGGCCTCGAAAGGCACATCGTGATCACAATCCGGTTCGACTCTCAGTACCATTTGCACGTTTCTCGGTACCCTTGCAGAGTAGTCGTACTCCGCCTCACTCTCGGTTGGAGAACCGCGGAAAACGAGCATCGACAGAAAATCGGTACCGTTCCAGGTTGGCGATGTCGGAATGGAAGCAGGGGGGGAGCTTCATATAGACACCTTGGTTACCCCCCCCAGGAGGTTCTTACGCCACTCTGACTCCTGAACCCCTAGCACCCGTAAGCTGCACAAGACAAAACAAGCCAAATGTTTCGGAAGAGGGATCGGATGTAAGTAAGATCCTTACTAAGTTGCCCCTTGGAGACGGGACCCCCCCCCCCCCTCCGACTGATGGAAACTCCTAGCTCCTCAACCCTCAACCCCTAAGCCTCTAAACCCCAAGCAGCCTAAACCCTAAACCCTAAAGCCCTTAACCCTAAACCCTAAGCCCGAACCGCTCACGCCAAACCCATGACCTCTCCTCTTCAGGCGTTTTGCCTTCGACTGCCCGGCAGTCGCTGAGGACTTGTTCCTTGGCAAACGCAGAGTGCAAGGTTTAATATAGGGGCCTTAATAATTAGAATAGGTTTTTTGGGGCCCGCGATACTATAGTTATATTAAGGAACGCCGTATAGGTAATTCTTAAGGCCCCTACATTATGGGCCCAACGCCATCAACGACTTACCTCTTAGTCTTGAAGTTAAGGATGAGGAGCAGAGGCTCAATAATGAGGGTTGAGGATGTATGGCGCTGGGTTCAAGTTTAGGGTTTAGGGGTTTCTGGTTTAGGGTTTTGGGGCGGAGTTGCGTAGGTCTCCGGCTAAGGGTCAACACAACCATGTATATTTCTAGATTACGTAGCAAAAGGGGATTACAATGGAGATCGTAAGTACAGTAACGATCCTCCCTGAGGTTTGGTTTTAGGGTTTATAGGGTTTAGGGTTTGCGTTGAGAGGTTTGGACATGAGCTTCCCTGAAAAATCCTTCAAAGGCCGCCTTACGTGTTCCTAGCAGGGTTTAGGAGGACTCCACTTATGAGCTCCTGCAGCATAATGTAGGGGCCTTAATAACTAGAGTAGGGTTTTGGCGGCTCCTTATTGTAATTATAGTATTATGGACCCCCAAAGCCTATTCTAATTATTCAGGCCCCTATATTAAGGCTATGGCCGCCCCGAAACCGTAGTTCCAAGGCCCAGTGCTGCTTTGGGGGCCTCAACTGTAAGACTATGGGATTTCAGGTGTGGGGTACATTATGCTACGTCTATGCTTTGGATAAGAAGCCCGAATAAGGTTGACATGGGTGATTTTACCCAAAAGCTCCTAAGTACCTGTATCAAATGGTAGTAGAAGGTAGGGTTTCTATGGCATTCTGGCAGGAATTACAACTATAGTTCAGGTATGTACTCCACCAGAAAAGGTACCGTCATATGAAGCCTACTGCGTGAGGTCTGGCATGGGCTCCGCCTGGCTGGCTTCGCCCAACGCCGCCAGCGGAGAAGCAGGACCTGCCTGACTCGGCTGTGGGAGTGCAGGATGTCGGTGTAGGGGTGTAGGCTTTGGGGCTTTAGGGTTTAGGGCTTTGGGAGTTTAGGGGTTTAGGATGTAGGGTTTTGGGCTTGGGGTTAAGGGTGTAGGTGTAGGGCTTAGTTTTAAGGATGGTGTCTTGGTCATCACTACCCTTGTTGTGTTGATTGGCTGTTATTCAATGCGGCCAGCTGCTACCAGCAGTCGTGTGATGAGAGCGCGGTGTTCTTCCCCAAGGGCCGGGCAGGCCTTTAAAGAGGCTGATCCCTCTAGAGACTCAGGCATGAGGGTCGTTTTGCACTTGGCCGTTCGTGCGTTTCATGACTACTGAGAGACTCACCGTCACTTCAGAACCCTTAAGTACTACAAGCAACCTCTCAAAATCATGGGAAGATGAGCAGGCAGGTTCACAACACGATGGAGCCACATAATGCGGAACGGCCCCACCACATGCCCTGTCCATCCACTCGATAAGATCATGTCCATGACCCAAAGCCTAAACTCCAATCCCTAAGCCCTAGACCCTGAGTCTGTTTCCTCTCTGTGAGGCTTGGCCGGGGATCTGTTCGCCGTGTCGGCGATACGTCGCCTCGCCACATCAACCAGAAGTCTCGGGGAACGGTAGAGGAATTTATATTGACTTCAAAGCAAGGCGGTATTCCATTTCATGATCTAGCTCGAGTGGTAGTTACTGGTGGGTGTATAGTTTGTGTATGTTTGGGTTAGATTTCAGGCATGCTAGTACTTCAACGAAAAGCCTACGTACTATACTCAAATACTAAATCTTGCAGCCGCCTGCGCCGTAAACTTAACCCGAAAACCGAATCAACGCCCCATTTCGCATACTCGCCCCGTTCGAAACAAGGCTTGGGAACCCGAGCTGCGAACTATGCAGCTGCTCGGCTTAGGAAATTCGGGCTTCCCCAGAGGCTCCAAATGGACTTCCATTGTGGAACTAGGTCCCGCAAGACCAGCCTTATTATGGTTTTTGAGGGCTTAATTCCATGATAGTAGTATATATGGAGCCTCTGGTTACAGGCTTTAAGATTCAGGGTGTAGGTTTTTAAGACATAGGGTTTAGGGGCTTAAGATTTAAGATTTAGGGGTTGAGGGTTCAGCGTTTACGGGTTCAAGATTTAGGGGGTAGGGGTTTAAGATTTGGGGTTTCGGGGCTTAAGGTTCAAGATCTATAGGGGTGTAGGGTTCAGGGCTTGCGGGTTTGAGATGTGATTGGGGTGTAGAGGTTTGGGATTTAGGGTGTAGGGGTTTAAGATTTAGGTTGAAGGAATTTAAGATTGAGGGTGTAGGGATTTAAGATTTAGGGTGCAGGGGTTTAAGATTCAGGATTTACGGGTCTGGATGTAGGTGTAGCCGTTTACGATTTAGGGTCAGGGGTTTCTGGTTTAGGCTTTAGGCTCAACGTGCACAGAAACCTTGGGATGCTATGGGTGGGGCTGTTGTTCGGCCAATTCAACCTCGGCTGCCTCCCTGAATTTCGAGTACTCATCCTCAAGACATAGACTTCTAATCTGCTATGGCTCATGTCCTGCATCCCGTCCGTCTTGTCATGGTCTGTCAATATCAAGAGCAAGGTGCAACAAGATTGACGTGGTACCTGTGGCATTCAGGCTGAGGTTTAGGGTCCAGTTTTTGCCTCCATGGTAGTTCCGCCTGTTTGATGGGCAGGCGTGGCTTCAAGATTGGGCTGGCTTGTGCACTCGTGCCGAGTTCAGGCTTGGAGGTTTTTCCATGAGATGTGCATTTCATTTGGCATAGGATAAGTCCTAGATCCTTTCACCCCACCAGAACCATGTCAAGAGCAATACTTCACCACCCAAGTTCACAAGAACCTCCAAATCCTTGTGTTAAACGTCGAGATGATGACCAGTATCATGACCGGCTTCGTGAAGCTCCAAACCTCCTATTGTTATTCTTGCTGCTTCTCCTAGAATGCTGTCGCGCTCCTTGTGGCTCTTCGAACAAAAGCCACAGTCCCTTCCCTGCTTCCCCTAAACCCGAAACCCTAAACCCCTAAACCCTAAAACTTCAAGCCCTAAACCCTAAACCCCTAAAGCCCTAAACCCCTAAAGCCCTAAACCCTAAACCCTAAACCCCATTATCAACCCTCAAGCCCTAAACCCTAAACCCTACTATACACCCTAAAACCCGAAAACCCTAAAGCCCCAAACCCTAAAGCCCCAAACCCTAAACCCTAAACCCTAAACCCTTCTTCTATGATCACAGACGTCGGATCGAGGTTTGGTCCGCCTCGAACGCTTCGGCGCGCGAAGCCATGAGCCGGAGTCAGCACAGCGAGGCCAGCCTCCCTCACGGTTTAGGCTTTTTAGGTCTTTAGGGTTCATCATAGGGTTTAGGGTTTAGGGTTTAGGGTTCAGGGTTTTAGGATTCAGGGTTTAGAGCTTTAGGGTTTTAGGGTTCATCATAGGGTTTAGGGTTTAGGGCTTCAGGGGTTTAGGGTTTTAGGATTCAGGGTTCAGGCTTTTTAGGGCTTTAGGGTTCATCATAGGGTTTAGGGCTTCAGGGGCTTAGGGGTTTAGGGGCTAGGGTTTAGGGTTATAGGGTTCATCATAGGGTTTAGAGTTCATGATAGGGTTTAGGCTTTTGGGGTTTTAGGGTTCATAATAGGGTTTAGGGTTTAGGACTTAGGACTTTGGGGTTTTAGGGTTTAGGGTTGTAGGTTTTATAAGTTAAAGCCCATGAATCCCTAAACCGAAATACTCAAAGTCCCATGTCGTCTTAAGTTTATCTCTCTTGCCTGGTGTTTATTTTATTGGCTTAGGGTTTGTTAGGGCCCAGGGTTGAGGGCTGACTACGCTGAGTGCACGGGTGAGTGGGGCTAAGGCCAAGGCCTTACCGGAACCGCAAGAACACTCGAAGAACCTGTCTGCTTGCGGCTCCCGTTTCGTGTCCTTAACCCTAAACCCGAAAGCCTAAACCCTAAACCCTAAACCGTTTTGTGGTGTGAAGGTAGGACCTCAATGCTTCGCAGCACGAGCAGCGCAGCCTCAAGGTCTCTTTGAGGGGAGGAAGTTGAACATAAAGCCCTTGTGAGAGATGCGCGAGCCAAAACCCTCCTAATGGCATCTGAGGCGTACCCATAGGCCCCATAGTAGTTCCCTTTTGGGATTACCTTGTAGGATTCTAAACATGAACCCCAAAAAGGAACTACTATGGGGCCTATGGGTACATACACATAAAAGCAATAAAGCCTCAAGAGACCTGGGCCCTGCTCTCATGAACCACTAACTGCAGGCTCCACGTCTTCATGAAGCGCCTCCAAACCCAAAAGGCTGCATCCCTCGGAGCTCGGTTTTTAGGTGGTATTGGGGAGACCCCTTCTATAAATGGGAACTCGGCTTTTAGGTGGTATTAGGGAGACCCCTTATAAAGGGGACCCTTCTTAACCGCACTTATATAACTGATGGCTCTCTTAAAAGGGACCTTNNATATCCCCAAGGGTCCCCCTGATCCCCATCGAAAGGCAGATCTTAGGGTCGACAGAGAGACCTAAGCTGGGGGAGTTTGGGCTTTCGGGCTTGTGGCTTTCGGAGGTCTCGGGGCATGGGCTGTGGCTATTTAGGTCTTCGAAGTAGGGTTTAGGGTTTAGG